>BKCP01010514.1:2835759-2846540 GCA_008636005.1 Striga asiatica | reverse complement strand
ATGAAGTGAGAGTTGTGATGATAGAATTTATTTTGATATATAATTATTTTCTTGACGGAACTATAGAAATTTTATAAAAAGAAAATACATAACTACATCTAGACAACATCCATAAAAGCCAAGCAGACACTCAGTTGAATGTAGTGAAAGAACAACCCATAGGGCAGCCTAGACACCACAACGTACTCACGAGAATAAAAAAAATTCAAAGGGATAAAAACATACACAAAGCTCCCAAAGGAAGAATCAACACATCTCCCAAAAGGATAATCAACACAAACAACCACAAAACAAATACCAGAAACAAAACGAAACCCACGAAACCTAAAACAACAAAAACACACAAGAACAAAATCAAAACAGAACCAAACAAGCCCTCCCAACAACCGGCCGCCCCAACATAACACCGCACAGGACGAGAGCCGACGACGACACCTCCAAGACATGCCAAAGCTCGAGATGCAATCTATCCACTCTCTTCACCCAAAGATGACAGGCTAACATAGATCCACACCAAACGAGCCGAGGACCAACTCGAAGCCGCACCCGGGAGGCCCACACCAACCCCTACCCCACACCATCTCCGCGAGCTATTGGAGCGCCGGCTGAAAAGAGGCAGGCTGAAGAGAAGAAGAAGAAGAAGAAGAAGAAGAAGAAGAAGAAGACGAGTGTTCGGCGGAAGAATTGGGGGTTTTTAATCCGAAGAGAGAGGAATTAGGGATTTTGGACAGGATTTGTGTGAGATTGACTTGATATATAGTTATTGAAATAATGATTATGCATAATATTCATTTCAAAAGATGTGAGATGTTGAATTGCCAAACTTTGTAAAAAATTTGTGCAATATTAATTTTATTGAACTGAAAAATAAATTATATATCATGGATAGGTTGGTGAATTGAACTTTTTATCTCTCTTCCCTTGTATGTATATATGTATCTATTGCATGCTCACCCTCAATCATTCACTGAATCGATCATTCTCGATAAGCCTCTAATTTAAAAGCTCGGATGATGCTCGGTTTCAGAGGGACTTGGGAAAAAAAAATAAAAATTTGTGCATCCCTCCCTGCCTCCACATTCAGCACTCCAGCCTTGTTGTTTGTCGGCACCGCCACCCATTTTGTGCCTATGAGAGCTTGACCGAGACTGTTTGGCTTTGACAGCGGCATGGATGGGCCTATCTTGGGCTCCTCTCTTTTGTAGTGTTCTAGAAGTCATTATGCGTCCGACCAACGATGAAGTGAGGCCTAGAAATTAAGATTAGATACCTTATTTTATTTATTTATTTTCACTATCTAAAAAATAAAATCATCTTAACTTATAATATAATAAATCCATACACCTAAGTTCAAACAAAACAAACTGAGATTGGTTTCTAAGCCATGTGCAGTATTGAGGGGGAATAATGCAACGCTTCATGCACACGTGGATCTCCATGTTGACAACAAGCTCGCAAAACTATGAGAAATCATCCAATTGTGTGCAGAGAAGGAAGGACTGCATCTTATGACTCTAAGTAGTAGAGATGTTAAATGGTCCTTGGCCTGACGGGCCGGCCCGTTTAGCCCGAAAAAAAACAGGGTTAGGGCCTTTTATTGGCAGCCCGTTTAAATCCGGGTTTTTTGGTCTGCACCGTTTAACCCGAAGCCCATTAGATCTAGCCCGAAAACCGTTAGGGCTAGCCCGTTTAACTTAGGTTGAGTGGTGTATATGTTTTTAGAAAGGTAAGGAATATGTCTCATGATTCCTTGTATATTACAATTTTGCTATTCTGCTTCACATGTAATTATGAGTTATAATGTATTATTATTATTTTGATAAATAATTATTAACAAATTTTATTCTATTTCATAGCAAAATATTTAAGCCAATCAGAACGGCTAATAAAAAACAAATAGACAAAGACCTAACACATAGAATATAGTGATAGAATATAAATTCAGCAGTATGCTATATTTTGAAAATTCTCGAAGCGTACCAAATAACTAGCCAAATGGTAGTTATAAGTAGGAGTGAGCATGGGTCGGTACGGTTCTGGAGATTTAAGTTCGGAGATTACTAAAATTCGATCTCCATAACCGTACCAATAAATCGGTTCGGTTCGGTTCGGAGATTTTTATTTTTCTGTTCGGTTCGGTTTGGTTTTCGGGACTATCTAAACAGTTCCGTTCGGTTTGGTTCAGTTCGGATATTCGGAAATTTCTTATCATTAAAAAAAAATTGAATGACCACCTAGTTATATTTTGATTTTTATGTGTTTTTCTCTAAATCCAACATTCATCAATACTTCATCATACTAAAGATTGTAGTTTTAAATCAACTTTAGAAGTAACTCTAAATTTTATTTAAGACTAAATTCAACTAACATTGAAAATCTAAAATTCAAACAAAATATAATACAGTTTTATATTAAAGTAATATTTATTTAATCTTCCATACCATGTTAGTTATATGATAGACTAAGGAAGTATTGACAACTTTACGTAAATCTTAATTTTTTTTTTTTTAAAATCTTTAACCTTTCATTCCATTTTATTTTTTTTAAGCAGAAGAAATTCAATTGTAGATAAAGTATTACTAGACATGAAATTTAAGTGAATCTTAATTGTTATTACTATATTTTATTTGCAATAAAAATTCTCAAATTATATAGGATCAAAATTGACATAAAATATATTAATAAAACGCATCTATTTTTATAATTCGGTTCTTATTTCAGTTCTTCGGTTCGGTACGGTACGGGACGGTTCGATTCGGTTCTCGGTACGGATATTTGTTAATCTCCAGAACCGTACCAATTATTTTTTCTGTTCGGTTCGGTTCGAAGAAAGTCAAACGGTCAACGGATATTTTTCGGTTCAGAGTGATTTCGGTTCGGTTTTCGGAACTGTTCGGAATTCTCCGAGACCCATGCTCAGTCCTAGTTGTAAGTAATAGTTCGAACATTTTTTTTTTCTATTGAGAAACAATATGTTATTTAAGAGTTTGTAATGTGAGTTCATATATGAAGTGTAGTTGTATATATATAGTGGTAAATACTAAATAGCCGTTGAAAAAAACCGTTAACTAGGTGTTGTAATCTTTTTTTATTATTATTATTATTATAGCCCGTATAGCCCGTTTAGGCCGAAGCCCGCTAGGTTTAGGGTTAGGTCCTTTTATTGGTAGTCCGTTTAAATCCAGACTTTTTAGGCTCGAATCGTTTAACCCGAAGCTCGCTAGGGCTATCCGCCCGTTTAACATTTCTATTAAGTAGTATAAAAGTGATAAATAAAACATACCTGCTATAGGGAAAAGTGTGTAAACAAAACAATTCATAATACCAAAAGCATGAAAGTTTGAGATATAGCCATTAATGTTCTTGCCATCTTATTTTATGGTGTGTTTATTTGATTTTCCTTTATCACTCAAGTGGTCAAGTTTAACTTTTTTAATTATTGAATAATGTAATACCGAATAAAAATAGGTGTAACAAAAATAAAAATTCTTTCTTTGTATCCAATACCCTAAATCTCCGCATACTATTAAATCCTCAATTTTGGATTTTTGAAGGGGGGCGGCATTGCTTTAATTAGTGGTGATGTCAAGTCATATTTTGTTGTTTAGTACAATTTTTCGGGCTCAAAATAATCTCTTTCATCCTTATCTTACCAATTTCCCTGTTTTGTCTCTCGCTCTTTTCTGTCTCTCTCTTTTCTTTTGGCATCAAGACATGGAAAACTGTCCTGACCTAACCATTTGGATGACCTATAAATAAATACTATCTGAGGAATACCAATAATTTATCATCAATAATTATACCAATAATTTACATAATAATTCTTGAAATGAATAATTGTGTGTTGTGTGTTCAAATGCATGATGAGGAAAAAGTTGTGCTGTAAAGTGTATATTCCTTTGGAATGTATATATAGTTCATTATTTGGTTCATCTTCATTCTTCAGTCATGCATATCATAATGCAATGAATTTGTTGTGTACCATTGAAAATGCGTTGAAATTGCCCTTGGATTAGGACTTGATACCGACTTTGTTTTAAACTTTTTTTCAACTAGAGTTTTAATTCTACTATTTTTAGTTGATCCTTGTGCAGGGGTTCGACTAAAATGGACATCCAAAAAACCATGTAATAATTTTTTTTTCTTCTAGCTTTTACGTGTATTCAATGTTTTTGAAATAACGCAAACACTAATGTTGTAAGCTCGACTAGACAGTCTGGGCGTCTCATAATGAAAAATAGTCAGAAAATAACTAGGGGCCGAATTTAGTTACACAGCCTAGTGTAGCTGCAAATTAATTGAACCGTTCACCAGCGCTCGAGTTAACTCTTGACTTGGGTTCAACTTTGACCAAGTTAACGCCAAGTTTGAACACTTCAAATTCGAACTTGAATCAAACTCGAGACTGTAATTTGTAAGTTCTGAGTGCTTGACAAGTCTTTCAAGTGTATATATAAATGGTACTATGTATTTAATGTTAATTGCCCACATTAGTTTACACACACTTATTTATAACATCAAATATTCTTATTGTGTCAAAAGACTCAAATCTGGAATTTAAAACCTTGCTCTTTAAAAGATTCTTCTTAGTTGACGTACAAATGAGGAAAAAGAAAAAAAAGTTGATGGCTTGTTTATCCTATCACCCATTCAGCACTAAATTGTCAAATCTACAGTGCTTACATTGTAATTGGTAAGATATTTCAATAAGTACGTAGGTTGGTGAGTGTGATCTAAAAAAGATTACCAAAAGACTTAAGATGAAATTATCAATTATGCTTCATAATTGCAAAGTAAAAAGCATATCATCACAGTATGAATCAATAATAACAATAATCTATTACTGGTGCCTCAACATCTTTATCAAACTTTTAGTGTATGAATATTTTACAGATTATATGGAACACAAAATTAATAAACACTGTCAGCTTTGGTATTACTATATTAAATAATTCTATCATCATAATTATCATTATTTGTGTTAGTATCACATGAAATGATGAACCAGGAACATGCCTCTATATTATATGCTATTGGATATAATATTTTTCACATAAACTTTTTGTTTCGTTCGAAAAATGTGATAGTAAAGTGAAAAAAAATAAATATATATATATGTATATATTTAAAAAAGGTAGATATATTTGGAGTTATGTATGTATATACAATAAAAATGTATGAATAAATTTAATGTTATATAAAATAATAAAATATTAAATAATATTAATTGGTATTTAAAATAATATTGTAGTGGATTGAAAGTATTTTTACTATAAATATATATTCATATTCCACTTTAATTTTTTTCGTGTTGACGAGACTTATTGAGGAGAAAATTTGAAATGAAATGAATATTAGTTTTTTTTTCATATCAATTACAATAAAATAAATCTTAACTAAGCAAATAAAAATAATTCTATATAGAGACTAAATCAATTTACTTTTTATGTACTTTACATTAAATAAGCCTCTAAGCATCGTTTTCAATATACCCCACCTGTGGACTAAGTTGAAGCCTGCCTACCGGTTTTCATGCACTTGTTTGTCATAAATCATAATACACATTCAATCAATGATAGAACAGTTTTTTTTGGGAAAATTCCATATAATTCCGTTGTAGGCTTGGCTTTTGTATTGTCTGGATTATTAACTTTCTCGAAAATTTGAGTTTTAATTTATTCTCAAATCGAATACCTATTTTTAAATTCTAGTTTTCAATTTAATTTCCCCGACCAACTTTGTATTTGGACATAATTATGTAACCTAAAATATTATTATTTTGAAATTTATAAACATTTTTAATAAAAATATTAAGAGAAATATTACATTGCCAACTTAGTATACAACTAGGTTGACAACACAAGTAAAAAACATCCACAAAAATAAAAATAAAAAAATGCACAAGTGAATGTTTCCACTTGTGTTGTCAACCTAATTGTACACTAGGTTGGTTATGTATCATTTTTCAAATATTAAATATCTTTAGTACAATTGCCTTCTAAGAAAAATAATTCATATAATTTACATTTACCTAAAAGCTTAATGAAATTAATTTTAAAAGTAAAAAATACTGGAAACTAAATTTTAAGAATGTATAATTTAAGTTTTACTATAAATGATATTCCAAGTATGTAATAACATTAAAGAATAAACTATTTAGAAAAAAATTTAATATTTTTTGATAAGTCGTATTATTGGCATGTTAATTGTCATGTTTTCCATACTTTTTCGGTGTTTGTTTGAGCTTAATTATTGATTTTAATTGATTTTTATAATTTTCACAGGATATCTCGGAATTTTGATTTTTATGATGATTGGAAGGCGAAAGACACAAATTTGAGCTAAGACGTGGGCACGCCAATTTCCTACAAGAGTTGGAAGAAAGAAGGAGTCTTGAATTGGAAAGAGAAATAATAAAACCTTTTAGGAGTCTTTATTTTTGGACTATTATATTTTATTAGGATATTTTTGGAGAGAGAATGATTTTTTTATTTTCTGCGTACTTTCTGCTAGGATTAGGATTAGACTGGTTTGATTAAAAAACCAGACTGCTAGATTTATTTTTCATATCTGTTCTTCCCCCTCCCCCCCCAACGCACGCTTCTCCTCTTCTTTTCTCTTTTCTTTTCTTTTCTTTTATTTTTCTTTTTATTTTTCATGAATAATAGGGAGAAGACTCCCATGTTTATGGAGAATTAATTTATTTTTCCAGCTAAAGGATTAATCTATATTTGGTTTTTCATGATTTGTGAGATCTAATTGAATTTTCTATTCCCTATTCTCTTTTATTCGTATGTCTCTTGTGTTTATTATCAATTGTTATTTTGGTTGATTGATGCAAAAAGAGCTCTTTGTTCAATTATCGGAATAACATACTGCCATTTAGGATATTATATCCGTAATTGTTGTTCTAATATTGGTGGCAAAGAACATAGTTGATTGCTAATGGTTTTTGATTTTATGTTTAGGGAGAAATATGATCTAGTCTAAATGATCCTACATGTGCGTTTGTTGGCTAGAATTGGTGGTCCTTCTAGATTTCAATGTTGTTGATAAATTAAATCCTATGATCGTATCTAGGGTTGTCTATTGATTAGAGAAATAGTTAGAGATCATATCCTGATTATCGAACAAGTAAGGAATGATAGGTTGTTAAGTCGTACCAATAACCATAACCAGTTTAATCGTGGGTAGGAGAATTATCTTTGCATCCATGATCGAATCGTTGAACCATTTATACGAGTTTTTCCTTTGGTTGGATATTTTCTATATTTTGAATCACTCGTTTTATTTTCGTCTCTAGTTAGATTTTATTTTGTTTTAGTTTTCGTAGTTAGATAAAATCTCCAAATCCCCATCATTTTTATTTTTATTTCTTTCACGAATAGTTGCATCGATTCTGTCTAGCCAACCCTTGTGGATACGACCTTGCTTACCACTACTACAGTTATTTTACAAACAGGAATTTATTATTGTTAGATTCGACACCCATCATTTTTCAAAATAAAATTATTGAAAGTATTATTTTCAAAATAAAAATCCGATGCAGCGTTCGCAACTTCCTATGCCTTGAAACACTCACAATCTTTCTTACAACTCTATTTTCTTTGTCGAAAATATATATATCATTGAACAATTTCAACTTTCTGTCTATCCTTCTTCTTCTTGATAATGGAAGACAACTCCCAATCGGCGTCCTCCACATCCACCCTCTATCACATTGCATCTAAGACGAGCTCTCAAAACGGTACACACTTTTTTGATATTTTTTACCTTTTCGACATGAAGTTTCTCTATATATGAAATGAAGGACATAAAGGCGATTCCTTATGTTTAGGCTATAGGAAGCGTAATGTGTACAATTGAAAATATGAGACTGGATATCTACGATTATGATACAACACCTAGAATAGCTCCTTGAACCGACCAAGGTGGTTATCCCGGTGTGGTCGTCTCAAAGGAGCTCAACCTATTTTCATCGCACAAACCTATCAAAGAGTCCACTTAGGTGGCTAAAGGTACAAGTGGCTCAGTCGAGTAGCTCCAAGGTCGAAGAACCTCAAGAGCGCGACAACTCGAGTGGACCTCAAGGCTCGAAGATCGTGGAGATGGAGGTTGTGGTTACGACCTAGGTATAGCTTATGGCAGGTAGGAAGAAAAGTCGTGAGTAAGACCTCAGGACCTAAAAGTCGTGTGGTAAGAGGGGATAGAATCCTTCATGGATGAAAATTGTATCTTGCAGTCTCAAATCCTAGAGACGTGGTAAGTTAGGAAGAAAGATAAGCGAGGATCTCATTTCTAGTGAGGACTCTCTTGAGCATCAAGATACTCTAACTATTTAAGGGTAACCAGGTTCTCTTATTTTACACATCGCATATGTGCACGAAAAAAACATACATATTACCAGTTATCTCACGTGCAAAACACTGACTTGAGCGTCAGACATTTTTCGTCGGGACACCTCCCCTGCAAAATTTATTGGACTTCTAAGCTTGTGGTTGCCCGTTAGATTGTGTTTCCACCCGATTCATGGCAATTGGCACATCAAGTTCAAAGCAATCCTAGACAAACACATTAGTTCATGGTTAAACATAAGATCAAGAGGTTCAAATAGCTATTGGTTGTGCTCGAATGTTATGAATCGATTTACAAGTCCAATCCGAATGTCTTGATTTTGAGTAGCAATACAACGGTTTCCCATATGTATATATTATCGACTAATAGTGGCTTTCTACAGGCTAATCCGGCATATCTCTTTATTCCGAAGCAGGGTTGGAGAAGCCCTAAGACCATCTTCAATTCTTATCTCTACTCTAGTGTAGAGTTTACTCTACTCTAGAGTAGAGCGAAACAAAAATGAAGTTTTTTATCCAACCGTTCGCCGTACATTTTACTCCACGTGAGTTTTTTTCTTTTTTTTTTTTTCAAAACGATAGATTATATAGATAAAAACATAAAATACAACTAGACAACTAGAATAATCCAACCAGCTATCTAACTAAAACTAGCAGGAGACTATCCGACAATGGGAGCCTATAGAGACTACTCTAATGTACCCACAAGACAAACAAACAAACTAAACAAACTAAAACTCCAAAAAATGGAGACTCTAGTTTCTACAAGAGGAGAACTAACAATAAAAACAAACACAACAAATACAAAACTACAACAAAACACCAAAAAACAACACAACAACAATACACAAACATAAAATATAATAACACCCTCTTGTCCACAGGAGAAACGAACTGCAGCGCACCACGACCTGACACCCAACGACGGTCGCCCACTCAAATAGGATTCCAACTTGAGCACTACTCCAGAAACTCCAGTGTAGCCACAACTTGCTATAACCGCTCCAGACGACTAAAATCTTCACCTAGACGGATCTCCCCTGGAGTTGAACTCTCAAGCCCGACCTACCAACCACCCAACCACCAATAATCCTCAAACCATCAACCAACCACCCAGACACCATCAACCCACGGCTAATCAACCGTCCAGCCCGGACCACCAAACCCAAGAAGATGGTGAAAGGAGAGAAGAGAGAGCCATACCTCATCCCCGACCAGCTCCGATGGGACTGATCGAAACCCGTCGGACGCCACCGGTCGGACCCCGGGTACCCTTAACCGCGACGAAGGCGCCTTGAAGTTCGGCGAGATCTGCATCCGGGGGAGATCCATGGCTCCAAAAGGGGCAAACCATGCGGACAACGGGGGACGACATCGGGCCACGCAGAAATCTCTGCGAAGAGGAGGCGGCTGCAGACAATAATGAACTGCGCGAGAATTTGGGGGAATAGGGTTTTGGGGGGAAAAGTTTGGCGCGGACAAGACAAATAGATTTATTCACTCCACATGTATTATTCATCTTATTTTAAATTATTTAATAAGCCAAAATATGTTTAATTGGATATATTATTTTATAAAATAATTTTTTTTTGCGATGCTAGCTGGTCTGCTACTCGTTTGAAATATTGTTGGACAAAGAATAATAATTTTTGTATATTATTGATTCATTTTATAGTAATTCAATATAAATATATATTTTTTAAAAATAATTTTTCACATAATTCTAAAATTAAATTTAAAATTAATAGTACAAACTTTAGCAAATAATAAATTTAAATTAAATCAAATACATACAATATAAAAATAATAAAAAATAAATAAATATTATAGTGTAATAAATAGTACCATCGGTTCATTGGAGTAGGTTGATGCCTCAGTTGACGGCCAATAGATGACTCCGTTGAGAAAAAAAAGTTCACCCGCTGTAAAAACAAAAATAACCGGGAAAAATGACTCGCTTAAACGTACCCAAACCGAACCTAAAATGCGCCGCGCGCCAATCGGCGTACAATATGTGTCAGCCAACGAGAAGCCGTGCGCACATCACTAGCGTGCGCACAATTCGTCTTCTACTGTTCGTCAAGTGTCAATTTCACCCTAATAATTAAGCACTTTACGTACATACAGACACACATATATATTCGTATTCGTATCTGTATTTTTTCCATATAATAATATATTCATCATCAAACGAGAAAAAGAAAAGATATTCTCTATGGCCCTTTTTCTGTAACAGTAGAATTTATTGGGCTTTTTTTTCTTTTGTTATTATTTATAATAAAAATAGGCAACTGGCTGTTGCTGCCCTGAGCTTTTTCTTTGGCTGTTCAGTTCTTCCGAGCACGCATCACACAGAGGTAAACAAACCCTTTACTCTGCTTTGTATTTTTCTTCTTCTCTATTTTCTCTCTTTAATTTGCAAGGTTT
>BKCP01010514.1:2726958-2834722 GCA_008636005.1 Striga asiatica | reverse complement strand
TTTCCCATTCAATGGCATTCTTGAATGTTGTGAGGCTCTTATTTTGTCGAAAGGAAGCCAAGTGATTTTGTCATTGCATTCATTTGAGATCAGTGGCTATTTTTTTCATGGTGTTCTATTAAATGGCATTTGTAGTTTATATCTCAATAATGTTTGTTACGTCGAGATTGGTAAAAAGGTGAAAGCTTTAATGCTTTACGTGTGTATTTACGAATGACAATCTTTGAGATGCTTTACAGTGCATCTATAGAAAAAAAATCAAGTCACCCCAAATTTCCATATATATAATATAACACATTTTTGCTCATAGGAACTTGACGGAGCTCAACATCCAAGACAGCATGACTGAGGAAGTGAGCGGAGACTGGCTGAGCTGCTTCCCGGAGAACTTCTCCTCCCTCGAAATCCTTAACTTCGCCAGCCTCAGCGGTGAAGTCAGCTTCGATGACCTGGACAGGCTCGTCAGCCGGTGCAAATCCCTGAGGGTCCTGAAAGTCAACGAGACTGTCACGTTGGACCAGCTGCTGAGGCTCCTCGTGCACGCTCCTAAGCTGACGGTGCTGGGGACTGGCTCGTTCACGCAGGAACTCACACTCCGCCAGTGTGAGGAAATCGAGACAGCTTTTCTTAACTGTAAGAATCTGCAGGTCCTCTCTGGACTGTGGGAAGCCAATGCCCTCTATCTGCCTCTGGTGTATGGAGCTTGTGGTGGACTGACTTTCTTGGACCTCACGAATGCCCCCATCGAGAGTAACGAATTCGAGAAGCTTCTGTCTCACTGTCCTCACCTACGGCGCCTCTGGGTAAAAAAAATAAAAAACACTCTTTTCATTTGATTATGTACTGTTTTTTTCCATGTGCCCATTTTCATTTACATAAGTCTGAATTGGATTTTAGTCCTACTGGTTTAATGCTATAGTAATTTTAGATCCAAGATTTTAACTTTTCACCTTTTGGTCATGTGATTCGATATTTTGTTGCAATTTAGTCCTTTGAGGACTGAAATCGCAACAAATTCTCGAATTCCCAGATTTTCAATTAGCAATTTATATCGTGTAATTTAAAATTTGTGTTGCAATTCCAGTCCTGTTATTTGAAATTGCAACAAAATATTAATTAAATCACATGACCAGAAGCCGAAAAGATGGAACTTTTAGACTAAAATTGTTATGCGTTAAACCAACAGGACTAAAAATGTACTTTCTCCTTTGAAGATATTCGAATAATCTTGTTATTATTAACAGGTCGTGGACTCGGTACAAGACGAAGGTCTCGAGGCCGTGGGCCCCAACTGCCCGTTCCTCGAGGAGCTTCGCGTCCTCCCTTCCGACCCCTACAACCAAGAAAACCTCGAGGGCGTGTCCGAAACGGGCCTTTTAGCAGTCTCCCGAACCTGCCCTCGACTCCACTACATTCTCTACTTCTGCCACCGCATGACAAATGCCGCCGTTGTCTCGGCAGTCCAAAGCTGCCCGGGCTTCACTCACTTCCGCCTCTGCATAATGACCCCTCGTCAGCCCGACTACGTTACGGGCCTCCCCATGGACGAGGCCTTTGCAGCAGTCGCCAAGACCTGCACGGGCCTCAAGCGCCTCTCGGTTTCGGGCCTTTTGACCGATATGACCTTCGAGTATATCGGGAAGTATGCTAAGAATTTGGAGACTTTGTCCGTGGCGTTTGCTGACGGGACAGATTGGGGAATGCAGTGCGTGCTGGAGGGTTGCCCGAGGCTGAGGAAGCTCGAGATAAGGGATAGTCAGTTTGGGAATGCGGCTCTTTTGGCGGGCCGGGAGAAGTACGGGTCGATGAGGTCTCTTTGGATGTCGGGCTGCTTGGTAACGCGCGACGGGTGCCGGGATCTGGCGGTTGCCAACCCGGGGCTTAACGTGGAGGTTATTATGGACGAGTATGAGATGGGCCACGCGGAGGTGGTTATTGTGTACCGCACGGTGGCCGGGCCCAGAAAGGATGCTCCGTCTTTCGTCCTCACACTTTGACGGGCCGTAAGAAAGTACTCTCTCTCTCTCTCTCGTGATTAAGACTATGACTATGTTTGGTAAACCTATCTGATAACTTAGCTTATAGTTTTTAAGTGAATTTTGAGTTTATAACTGATAGCTTATGACTTACGGTTGAAAAGCTAGTTTATATGATAAAAGTGTTTAGTAAAATCGGCTAATAAACTAGTTGATACGAAAAATTCAATGGGCTTATTTGAAAAGCTACTCTGGGTATAAGCTCGAGCTTTTTGAAAAAGCGCGTCCTGCCAAACCAAGCTTATTTGAATACAGGAAGCTTATAAGCTATATGCTTACCAAACGCAGCCTGATGCGGATGAATGGAAAAAACTCTGACCAGGACTATCATTTTGCACAAATGGTGTATTTATGATGTGAATTGGTCATAGTTGTGTTTACATTCTTTCAAGAGTATGACAGCTAACTGAGAAAATATGCACATGCTGTCTGAAATGTATGCAGGTTGGGTCTTTCTATATTCTTGAGATGAATTAGTAATTGAATGTAAAGTGGTTTGTGACGAAACCCAGAGGGTTTGAAAAGTGATGAATTACTTCTCTTGGAAAATTTGAAGCGCCATTGAGAGACCGAGTATAGAATAAGGAACGAGGTTAGGGCATGAAAATGCTATCCAGAAAAGCTCAGGTTTTTTAAATCTTTTAGCTCATTTTCTGTATTTAGTACTTGGAATCGAGTAGAGGAAATGACAGGAGAAAGAAAAGAAGGTAGCCGGAGCATTTTCTTTCAAGAGAGGATCTTCTTCCCAGTTGATTTGTCATTTTTAAATTTATTTTTATTATCTTTTGTATCTTTTGGTATTGTATCTCGTCTAGTTGGCTTCAAATCTGTAGAACTGTATCAAAAGGAGGAGTTTNATGAACTAGTTGTACTGATATTCATTATTAACCCACAAAGAGGAAAAACAAATGTGCTTGACTTTCTTTAACCTAAAATAGGACAATCTTGAACTAGAATATATATGTATCTTCTTCTTTTTTCTTTTTTTTTTTCCTTGTGACTTACTTAAAAGAATAATTTGATCCCTTTTGTTGATAGATTTCATCCTACACAATTGCAGTGCAGTTATTGAATTTTTAACTGTGTTGATTTAAGTGATTGAATTGCAGTTATGTGTAAAGTCGAATCTCCACTTCTCCGTGCATCACGACTTTATCCATTAAATAATGGTGAAAAAATACAATCATATAGTACATTTTTCAACTTGAAAATTGATTGATCACTTCAGAAAGTTGAAGGAATTTCTATGTTTTTTTATAAAGAGTAATTGTCACATGGTGGTGGGGTAAGACGTGAAGGCCGAAAAGTGTGTTTAAACTTTAATCCCTTTTAACCTTATAAAAATAGAATTAGTATGGGTGGCCGTATTATTGCCTATGTAGGTGGTGAAAAAAATACAATCATATACATTTCATGCTGTTATTCATACAACTTCTATAATACAAACTAGTAACCATGACCACGCTCTAGAATAAGGGAATGTAATATTACATCACCACTTCACCAAATAACCTAGGTAAGAACAACGCAAGAAATCAGAAAAAATTTCCTGTCTTGTCAATTGGATTCTTTATTGTTAGATCAAGACAAACAGTGTCAATCCAACAATGTTGTACCTAATTTTTACGATGGACCGGCCCATCAAGATATGCCAGATGATTATTGGGCCTACAAATCTGAACACGAATGACCAATAAGCAGCGCAAGATCTGCCAATATCTCCCATCGAACCCATATTCTGATCTCATCCTGAAAACCCAGAAAGATTGATCATCTTCCTTACATATGGATACAAAACAATTAAAGCTGATAAAGTCACCATCCAAGTCGTCTCATCCTCAAAAGTCGAGTTTTGCATAGATACACACATCGCCACTCTACAGCCTTAACTCGACGACGTATTAATTGTACTTTTACCTTTTTCTATGTATAATAAGGCCATATGCACATCATATGGCGTGGTTAGGTAGGATTGAATGTTGTTCACTTTTTTTTTCTTATCAAAGGAAAGGAATCTCATTCAATATTAATCCAATCAAAGTTCAATACAACTCAAACCGCTTGAGAAATTAGAATGCTGTTCACAGTTAAAATTTGGTGTGGTTAGTTCAATACAACTCAAACCGCTTAAGAAATTAGAATGATGTTCACAGTTAAAATTTGGTGTGGTTAGGTAGGATTGAATTTTCCATAAATGAGAAATCACATACATACTCACATCATTGTTAATTGGGAAAATCAGACATAATATAAACTCTAAAAAGGGATGATAGAAAATGATATGTATATTTAATGCTTATTGATTTTAAAAGTGATGTAATGCATAAAATGGTGGGATCATAATATGTGTTAGTTATTATATAAATATTTATGTCATACTTTTGCCACTGTACCATTGATCAGAACTATAATTTAATTATTTAGACATACACAGATACAAATAAAATATTATAAGTAATATACATGAATATTATATTTATAAACATAAGTTATATAATATGCACCACATTTTATAAATTTAATTGTTAAAAAATAATAATATAATTATAAACTATTTTGTTCGTATATGAATCACGATATAGGTGACATAGATCATGACTAATTAATAAGTTGAAAAAGATATTAAATTATTATTATTATTATTGTTATAGATCTTATTTGTGTAATTTTAAGAGGTTTTTATACATTAAAACATTTATCCATTAAAAAAATCTCTTAACTAGATACGAATAAAAATATAATATTAGTACAAATAACTGGAATTAAAATTTTGCTATAAAATCTTTTATAAGTGTATCTCCCATAATTTTTTTAATGTGAAATTTTAATTAATAATAATATATAATAAATAAGTTTAAAAGTATTATTACACTTAATTAATGCAAAATTTCAGGAAAAATTGGGTCAAAGTAAAAAAACAGATCTCAATTGACCTAAACGAAAAAAGATAAACGCCGTCTGTGGGACTCGAACCCACGACCACATGGTTAAAAGCCATGCGCTCTACCGACTGAGCTAAGACGGCAATTGATGAATCAGAACATTAAAATGTTCTTTTATTATTTTACGGTTTATCTGAAAATGTCAACCAACATTTTCCAGATTTTTCTTATATTCATTTCCTCTTTCATCTTCACCTTACAAATTCCCCACTGCTCCGCGAGAGAGGAACCCTAGATTAAGGTTCGCCGATCGATCATTTCACATCGAGATCAAGTGCATTAATAATATCTATTGGTCGAAGATGCTGAGATTCGCTGGGAGGAGGTTGTCGTCTCTGTCATGGCGGTCCGGTCAGGCTCCGCCGCTCGCTTTCGTTTCCAAGAATCCGTTCTCCGCTGTTGATTCGCCAGACATCTCTTGCTCTGGCACCAACCCTTTTCTGGATGAAATCCGAGGTTCGTTCACTTTTTCCTATTCCGATTAGATCGAGAGCTGTATGCCGCGTAGCATTGAAAATATAAGATTGGATGAAATCTAAAGGTCTCAAACAGGCCCAGGGAGAGTAAAGTTTTATTTTTTTTTCCCCTAACATGAGCTGGCTCTTCCATTTAGTTTATTAAATTTCCGTTTTAGCTGTTCTTTTGATTGAATTTCCATTAATAGATTTGATATTTCATGACAATCGATTCACTCTGTGACAATTGATTATTAAATCTGGGGCATTCATGTTGTTTTAGTTTTCGTAATGAAATGATGTGTACTGTGTTCTGGAACATTGACCGTTTTGTGAGGATGGATTGTCAAATTTCTTGTTTCATGTATGGTTTTCATGAGAGCTTGTCCATTTATTTTTGGTTTGAATTGTCAAATTTCTTATTTTCTGTTTGGTTTTCGTGGAGTCATTGAATGAGTTCTTTTTTCCCCATTTTTTCGGTGGTTAAATGCTTATATTAGTTGCTACTGATATTCTGTTTTCGTTAGTGTGGAAATAAATGTTCCTCGGCCAGTATGGTGAATGTTGAGTATAGGTATCGCTGGTGGCAGAATCAGTAGTTTAGATGATAAGCACGAGTAGCTTACATTATCATATATGTTGCCGTTAATTGAGAATTGAAGGATAACACTTGTTTGGTACAAGTATAGTTCCATCATTAGTAGACCTTTTCTTGCATATTTTAGCACATTCATCTATCCAATAACATTTATAAGTTTTATCGTTTTTAATCATTTCTTGTGAAATACAACTTATTTGTACTTAAAAAATCAGTTTGTGGCTTCTGAATTTGTTACGAAGTTGCTTATTTGGGCCATTCTTTTTATTTTTCCTTTAATCTATCTCAGAAGATTTGTTTTGCTAATCAGTGGAACAGTGATTTCTCTTACCAACTCAGGCATAATATATCAGTCTAACCTTCTTGATTAGAATTTATGCGGGGACCAATATAAGCTTACATTTTTTTTTTTTGTTTAGTTTTATTGATATTGTTCTTGGCTTATCTATCATATCCATATCATGGACAACTGGTGCAGAGGATAGGGGTTGATTCATAAATCATAGGCCTTGCACATTTAATCCTATCGAGAAGGGTAAACAAATGGTTTGTTCCCTCTTGAATATTATTCAATGAGTAATTTGCTGAATTTGTAGTTTCAAAATGTGTGAATACACATACAGACACACACACGCGCGCGTATTAATCAATATCAGTTCTTGGATTGGGTGGAATAGTTCTTCTGGAGGGCTTTAGTTAAGGTGATTGACACTAGTTGACTTGTATCTTCCGATGAACATTCGTAGGCTATTCTACCCACGCCCCCACGCAGGATAACCTCTCCTTAATCCCAAATGTCCCCCCGACAATAGCCGCAATCAAGAACCCGAGCTCGAAAATCTCCTACGACGAGAGCAACCACGAACGTTATCCTCCCGGCGACCCGAGCAAGCGCGCGTTTGCCTACTTCATCCTCACCGGCGGCCGTTTCGTGTACGCCTCTCTTGCTCGTCTCCTCGTCCTCAAGTTCGTCCTCAGCATGTCCGCCAGCAAGGACGTTCTTGCCCTCGCCTCCCTCGAGGTTGACCTGTCGAGCATCGAGCCCGGGTCCACCGTCACGGTCAAGTGGCGCGGGAAGCCCGTTTTCATCCGCCGCCGAACGGAAGAAGATATCAAGCTGGCGAACAGCGTTGACTTGGCCTCCTTGCGGGACCCACAGGAGGATTCGGTTAGGGTCAAGAATCCCGAGTGGCTTGTTGTGGTTGGTGTGTGCACTCACTTGGGATGTATTCCTTTGCCGAATGCTGGGGATTTCGGTGGATGGTTCTGCCCGTGTCACGGCTCTCACTATGATGTCTCTGGAAGGATCCGGAAAGGGCCGGCGCCTTATAATCTGGAGGTGCCGACCTACAGTTTCTTGGATGAGAATAAGCTGTTGGTTGGGTGAGGGGGAGTAAGGTGAGGGTGTTTTTGTTAGGGACTTTTTTAATTTAATATTTTGAAGGGACTTGCAGAAAAAAAAGCCAGAAACTGTGTTGTTGGGGGCTTTTTAGCAACTTTTATGTGGTCATTTTGTAATTTGTAATAATTTTATTTTTTTGGGTGGCTTCATTTGTTATGTTCTGTTGTGGTCTGGTCGTTTGCTGGGGCTCAGGATTCTGGTGGGGGGGCCTAGCTATTTGAATAATTCTGGCTGAACTTTTGCCTTGTTTTGTAACATTTATATAAATGATTTTTATTGTTAGGTTTGTTGGAGCATTTTCTTGATATGTTTTCACTTTAGCCAATTCTCCTGCAATTGCTCTTGATTTTGCCCAATCTTGGGAGGGAAGGGAAACAAAAGAGGAATCTAATTCACTTAGTTTGTTGTACTTACTAATCATAGTGTGCTGAATGCTTGAAATTTTCGTTTCTAGATGAATTTTTTTTCCAACGATTTGTGTTCGGACACATTCTTTTTAATGATTGTTAACATTAAATATCATTGTTCCGTATACGTACAAGTCGCATAGAAAAAGAAACAGATTCCCCAAAGTACAGTGTGTTGAGTAATGTCTGCTGATTGTATCTTCATACAATAATATATAGGAGTGAAATGAAATTGAATATATAGAGAACCTATCAACAATCTTGAATGGGAACTAGTTCAAGTTTCCCTCCAAATGAATCGGGGAGTTGACTCTCGTCGATATCTTGTAGCAGGGTTGACCATGTTTTGCTGCTCTCCACAAACAAAATCTGCATTTTGTTAAATCACATAACTTAGTTTCAGAAAGAGTTATTCTTGCATTTTACACGTTGACAAATAAATTGGTGTTAGTTGAGTGTGTGCAATGTGTGTGTATGAGAAACCTTTTTCCTCGTATTTTTGTCGATAAACGGGTAAACCATCTTCCATGCAGTCATGAATATGTACGGCACATTGATTATGAAAAACTTGCCCAGTCTCTCCGGATAGTAATCCTGTCAAACAAATCAAACAAAGGGCAAAGGCACACGATAACTCACACCCTTGATGTGCGCGTCTATATTATAAGTTTGCTGATAATATGACCAAAAAAAAAAATCGTACTTGCAATATAGATAGAGCTGCAATGTATCCACGAATGTCGCTGTGGGCATAACCCCACCCATTTATGTCTGNAAGAAGCGGTAACTAAGTATGCAAAATAGTTTCAAGTATTTTTAGTTGCGATAAAGAAGGTAAATGAAATAAAATGTTAGGAAATTTTCGAAGTTAATGCAAGATGAATCGTCAGAATATTTCCTTATGGAACATCAAATTCAGGTTTTTCATCAGATATATCTATGCAGGAAAACTAATTCGTGTACCTTGCGCAAATTTTGTCAAGTGAGTAAGTAACATAACCTGTCGGGAAAGAGAAATCGGGTATCAAAAGAAGGAACAACATGCATACAAACATATTGCACCAAACCTAAAATGCTGATGATCAGTTGTGGCAATTCCTACCCAGGTATAAAAAATCAAAATTTGGATATTTAGTAGGTAGAGTAAACAAAATACAAAATATACCTAATTCAAAAGTAGTGGGAAACTTGTTTTTTCAGCTACTTCTCAGTCCTCATTCTCTCTGTTTTTCTTTCTCCTTTGATAAAAACCAAGAGTCGAATATAAACCAAAATATAAACTACCTCCATGCAAAAATAATGTTCTCATTCTTGTAATCACAAATATTGTTAAAATGAAAAATATTTGCAAAGATCAACGAGGGCGATGTTGGAAAAACGACTTCTCAATGTAAAATTCATTAACATTTGAACGAATCAATAATGCGAAGACTCAATTTATTTATGAAGAAACATTAGGAAGGAACAGAATGAGTTAGAAAAATTAGTGTGTGAAAAAGACTTACGCTTAAAGTCTTCCACATTAGTCGCCTTATGCCGAGCAGCAAAAACAACTACAATCGGACGTCCAGTCTTGTCAAATCCTTGCATAAACAACTTACCGTGTGCAATATCAGTGGTGATTTCAGATGGAGATATAAAACCAGTTGTAACAAATTCTGTTCTCCATTTCAGATACTTTAGTAACATGGCTGATGCCTTCTCAACATCGTGATCGCGAGCTCGCAAAAATCTACGGATCATTATATCATCAAGATCCTAGAAATACCAAAATATGTAATCTCAATTAGATTTCCCTTATTATTTCTGAATTTGACAACTCAATTTGTGCACTTTCGACCTTTTTTGCCCCTCTTGAGCTTTTTTTCACGTTGAGGCACCATTCAAATTACAAATGCACAATCTTGTTCTTTCTCCTCTTAAAAAACTAATAAGTACAAACAATACCAAAGAAACTTCATTGTTGATAGGCTTCTACATTGAATATAATCTGTTATTTACCAAAGAAACTTCACCAATAACTCAGACATTTTCTTTTGCCCTTTTCATTTTCCTTCCTAAACAGCCGAAATTTACATCGATCTTCTTTAGCCAGTAAGTTCAATGAAGCAAGTTGAATATCAAAACACAAAATCATCAGTAAAAATCCAATCTTTACTAAAACCCCTAGAAAACAAACAGCATTTTCCACCCTTGGATCAATTTGCGTCGTCTATTCAAATTTTCTAACAGATCGATTACATTATGGTTATAAGGTCAGCCATTTTCAAAGTCACACCAACTAAAGCACAAACAACAAACCATAATATGATAAGTCAGTCAAATCAAGCACAAAACACTGATTTAGCTAACTGGCAAATAATTTGCTGTCAGATTAACTGCAGAAACAGCTGCACACAGAACACATACATAAATAATAAAGCTCAAGAACTTGATCAATCAATACCAGAAAGAGAAAAAACACACACACACACACAAAAAAAAAAAATTAGTCTTTGATGTTTGTTAGACCTTAGCAGAGGGGTTCTGATTCTGGACAAGGGCTCTCACAATTCCGATTTTACTGCGTTCGATCTCTTCCATATTGTTACCTGGGTTGACTTCAGTTTCTCTTACAACATCCTCGGACTCGGAGGACTGTGAAGTCGTCGTCAAATTCTGGAATTTCTTGCGCAGATATGAAGTCATTTCCCCTTTTCTTCTTCTTCTTCTTCTTTCGAGCAATGGCAAAGAGAATAAGAACTTGCAATAGTTAGAAGAAAATGAGAAGCAGCTTTAAGGAGTTGTTTGAGTACAGAAGTAATTAATGGTTGTCATAAAAGTTGTAGGTCGGAGTTTGGTTTGGTGGTGCCAGTTTTCGGTGGTCTCTCTCAGTTTCATTTCTTAAACCCCCATTTCTTGAAAATCTTGAGCTCCCTGTTGACTGGCTAATGTGCACCTTTTATTTATTTATAGTTTTTATGCTTTTTTTTTATTATTATTTTTATTTAATGAGGAGACAATTAAAAACGGGAAAATATGAGCGTTCCTTTTCTTTCTTTCTTTTCTTTTTTCTCTTTTTTTGGATGGGTAAGAACTATGAGGGTTCCTTTCTTTATTTGATCGATACTGTAGTTCGCTCGGCTCGGCTCGGCTCGGCTCGAGTCTAGCTCAGCTCGTTTGATAAATGAGTCAAAGTCGAGGTCATTTAAAGCTTGTTTGATTAACGAGTCGAGCTCTGTTCAGCTAAATATATATATATATATATATATATATAATTTTTTAATTATTCGATTCGTTATTAGTGATAAATGAGTCGAGCTCGAGCTAGATTTCAGGCTCGTTTATTTGATGAGCCGAGCTCAACTCGACTCATTTACAAGCCTAAGAGTATTCCTTTCTTCGTACAAGAATAAGTGGTTAAAAACGTAAAAATGGAGCAAATAGTAAATTACCATATGTAAATAAAAATTTAAAATGGTTTGGTTATAATTTCCTTTCCCTTTTAATTAGGATCGTGACAGGGGATATAAAGCTTGGCATAATACACATGTGATAAGAATTAATGCAAATGCACGTTAATAAAAATACCTCAATCTAAATAAAAATCTAAAAAATATATTGAAAAACATCAATAAATTTTTGCTCCAATCTCATTTTGTTTCCTAATGTGACTGGAAAATAAATTTACCTTGTTTTCTTCATCTTATTATTTATTTATGTATATTAGTGTTTATTATTTTCAAACTTTTACATTTTAATAATTTTGGCATACAAAAATTTACTGGTCTTATTTCATCATTCTTTATTTTTTATTTATATTAAGATGCTTTTATCTTAACAACATATATATACGGAGATTGATAGATTTAATATTTTACGCTTAAAATAAAAATAACAGCATTTAAGCAACACGCGTGCTCAAAAATATTTTTTAGAAAAAAGACAATCCTACGTGTAATGACTTTCCAAAATGAGAAAGTATGATGTGGGACCCACAAGAGACTTACTAAAATTAAGAAATGAAAATAGATAATTACTAAAATTAAGAAATGAAAATAGATAATCCAATATGTAAAAAATATATATCAAAATAGCATCATTCTCTTATTTATGTGGCGAAGCAGCATGTTAAATTCTTTCGGGTAAAATTTGGAGTTTGAGCAAATATTAGTTCGTTAAGTCGAGGGATATGTTGAAGAATTTTTTGAGTGAAATTTAGAGTTTGAGCAAAGATTAGTTAATTAAGTCGAGGGATATGAGGAAGTAATAATGCTAAGGAACCAACTGTTGACTCTGTTGTGGAGCCAACAGCCAATGAGACAGCTCCATGTGGGCTGTCCCACATTGCTCCAATGTGAGACAACCCACATGGAGCTGTCCCATTGGCTGTTGGCTCTTTAGTATTATTATATGTGGAAGATTGTAGTTAACCAACAGACCTTTGAATTTAATAGGATTTGACCTATAGCTAGATTTAGGGCATCGGTCGATCGAGAATGTGTATTGAGTTGAGACCTATCACTAATTTGATAGAAACCTTTAAGAGCAATATATCAAATTGGTTAGATCTAAGATGATAACATACCTTGAGAGGATTTCTCTATATACATTATTCATATAGATCCACCGAGTTTCATTTGAAGCATCCGGCCATAATACAGATTTACTTATCATTCTTATCAAATTTAACTACAAATTATTAAATACAAGGAAAAACTCCAATATATATTTGGCGTGGTGGAACAAGGTCCACAAGTATCTTGATCTATAGTTTTAATGGTTAACACTGACTATACTTTATGGAAATAGACAAGTACATTAAATACGAACCAAATTTCAGCCAAAAATTAATGAATCTTCATTTTCACGAAAAGCTGGAACCAAAATTGGTGTTAAAGCTGGTGGTTCAAGCTTAGCATATCAATTTATCTTGAAAATTGAAGGTATATAGCTTGAGCATAACTGCACTTTTTTCTTCTAAAATAAAATAATGAAAGAGAATTTTAATTAAATTGTTTCCTTACAAAAGCGGATGTATGATTGTGGGATAGAAAAATTACATGGAAGTTTTCATTTTTTGTGATTTTGTGCTACAAACAAAATGACTCGTATTGGATATATAGAGTATTGATCGAATAAATACAAACTTCAAATTCGTTATATGAGCGAACGAGAATTCTTGAGGATAATCCAATTCTTAATTCTTTTCATATCAAAATGTCTCAATCGGCATTTATACTTAGATACTCAAACTTCTATCATTTAATTACCCAAGTTATACCAAATAAAATATTAAAAAAATCCTTATTCGTTCATTTGTAACATGTAATGTACTTTGTTGCTCGAATGTGACATTTTTCATCTCATCTCAAATTATTTCTAATCACATCCTGCACTTCACACACTAATCTAAATTTTCCAACTCTAATAATAATAATAATAATAATAATATCAGATTACATACTAAAAACTACTACACAGTTATTTGTGAAAACTTAAAAAGAATACTGAACAAAAACATTCAGCCACAAAATAATTTATCTATAAACCAATCCTCATAAATAATTTCTACGAGGTTTAGAACACACTTAGTCTATATAATAATATTATACTCATAAAATTCATTCGAATTCATGCATCCAAAGTACATCATAACATAATAAAGAATATATAATATTATATATTAATACTTTTATTTATGAGATCTAAATAAATTTCAGATGCTTTTATTTTACATATTCAACCTCTACCACGATCAACGAGTTTTGCTTCGAGCAACCTTTGATTGTTAATCCTTTCAATAAAAGCTTCAACCCTTTTATTCAAGTCCTCAACATCTCCCACTTTTTTCTCCTTAGTAATAATTTGTTCTCTTTGAACAATCTCACTACTATTTTGGCTCCAAACTTCACTTTTGCTTGCTCTCAATATTTCCTTTTTCCTTTGCTTAGTCATGTGATTCAAACTATTGCACACTCTCATTTCCTTAACACTTCCATGCTTTTTTTCTTCGATCTTCTTCTCCACTTTCTTCTCTGCATCAAAATTCGTACTCGTAATTACCTTAGGACCACGGAAGCTACTTATTCGGCTTCTTTCGATGTACTCGTCATATATATCCAAGGATGATGAATACGAAATTGACGATCGTGTGACCTTCGATTCTTTCACGAGGAGAAAAATAATTATAATGTTTGCAACAATAAATAAGAATTTTGCGTCGAGAGGAAAGAAGTTATTGCAAACGCTAATGTTCGGTAGAGAGAACCAAAGGCTTTTTATGGAGAGGAACAAGAATTGATAGGAAAAGAAGAAGCAAGTGACTAAAGATGTGAGTGAGTATAGAACAAGATTTGAGAGAATGTGAGACTTATTGTGGTTTTTCATGGCTTGGATGATCACCAATGAGTGTGGTGAAGGGTTAAATGAATTTAATTTTATTGGGAATTTATGTAGCTCATTATTGAGCTTTATCTAGGATATTCCCATGCATTCAATGAAAATGAGAAGAAAAGGGGTGTTTATATATGCATAGCTTGAGTAGAGATTTTTCTTTTTTTCTTTTTCTTTTTTTTTTTTTGNTGGGATTGTAATATGTGCACATGCTTTATCAATTAATGTCACTTTATGAAATAAAGGCTACAACTTTTTTGCAAAAGCATAAATGAGAGGTGCTATTGGGGGATGTATTGTGCATGTTTTAGGTGCTTTGGTTTTGCAACTTTGATTTATTTCAGCTACTCAGCATATGGTTTTTGAAGGTGGTTTATTTTTTCTTCACATAAGAGGAAGTTTTAGTAAATTATGTTGAAAGACCAATTTGTAAAGGAATTCCTTTGCATAGGGCAATTTATTCCTAAATGGTGTGGAATTGGTTAATTGTCCAATTCAATTATTTAGCAATGTAGTTTTCTATATTAAAAGAAATGGGAATTGACATTTACAGCTGGGAATGAGCTAGTGAAATCAAAGATGAAAAAAGCCAATAAATTGAATATTGATGTATAACTTACTTCTTCTATAAAATATAGTAAATAAAAAAAAAAACACTAAATTAAATGTCCTCAAATAACAGCAAAATGTGTGTATACAACCTCCCATGAAGAATAGCCTAAGACATAGGGCGGTAAAAAGAGCCAAGTCGAACTTGAGCTATGGATACTCAAGCTTTGGAGATAAACAAATCGTAACTTTAACGAGTCGAATTATGTTAAAAATTTAAAAAATTACATATAAACTCTTATTTCAAGTCTAACTAGTCTTAACCAATCAAGCTCGTGCTCATTTAGTTAACAACTCTAGTTAGACATATTTCATGGGTGCCTACCCATTTTTTCTTAATTAAAGTTAAATATAATCAATAAACTAACTTTATCAAGTCTTAAATCAAACATAAATTAGAAAAGAAAATAATAATAAACGGGGTTAGGTTAATTTTCTTAACTTCTTATATTTATTTATGTAATTGCTTTATTTTTGTTTTTGACTTTTGAGTCAACAGATGATGAATTACATTCAAGTGCTTTATGATGTAATGGTTGCATCCATTTCCTCCACAATTAATTAGAGGTACACGTTTTTTTGTCCTTTTAACGTATTACTAGTGCGTGGCCCATGCGATGCACGACAAAACAATATTTTAATTTTATTATAAATTGAATAAATAAATAACATTAATCATGATTTATCCATTATTTTTAAATTAAACCGGGTTGGACACAGTCTGACCGGATGGACCGAGAACCGGTTTATAACCAGTCTAGTGCGCTTGAATAAAATATTTGCTATCGAATCTTTCAACACCAGTCTGTTGGACTGGTAGGATCGATACGATTTTCTAAACAAATTTTGTTACATTAAAAATAGTTTTAAATAAAATTACATATTTAAATGAAATAGAGATTTATAAATTGTTTATCAATTAATTTAAACATTTGAATTTATAAAATGTTTAGATATTTAAGTAACACTTTTTATTTAAATTAATTACAAAAAGTACTATATATATATATATATATATATTTAAGTATTATGTATTAAAATTTGAACAATCACAAATGATTTAATAAAATAACTTGATCGTTTCGATGACGGTCCGGTTCTGAAAACTTTATATTTACCGTACATTAATAAAAAAATATAATAAAATAATTATTTTGTTCACATAAATAATAATAAAATGATATATAAATATTCATAGATCATTAATCATGTTGTCATAAAAGTATTATTAATATGATTATTTAAAGTTTGGACTACATCACATTCACGTAATAAAGTATTTTCAATATTAAAATTTATATTTATGTTCAATAATCTATTTGGTTTGGTCAAACTGATACATAACTTAGTTACCTGGGACCAACTAAGTTGTTTCAAAGTTTTTTTACTATTTTAAATATCACCTAAAAGTAATTCAATCAACGTGGGTAGTACCCTAATTCAATCACCCGATTGATCCAAAATAATTTCCTTATTTTCTTTAGATATAATATTTAATTTTATGAAATAAAATTTTTTTATGATTTATATGTCTACACCAAATAATAGTATATTAAGATTGTAAATTATATATCTAAAGATGAATTATTTATTTTTATTTTATGAATATTAATAAAAAATAAACATAATAATTTTAAAAAAAAATCAAGATTAATTGATTGGGTATGCAATTTAAAGAATATTTTTAGCGTTCAATATATATATATATATATATATATATATATATTAACATGATTGAATTTTTGGATTAGAATATATATATTTAAAATAATTTTATTATTAAAAGTCAAAAAGAAAAGATGCCATAAAGATTACAACTTTGAAAAGTTTGTAAACATTAATTTAGGAACCATCCGATTTTAAATGATTTTATAATTTTTGAAAGCATCTAAAACCCATTAATTTAGGAACCATCCAATTTTTTGATAATGAATTAAAATTAAAATGTAAAATAAAGAAATTGCTGAAAATAGTATATAATGAATGTGGTTTGATAATGAATTAAAATTAAAATGTAAAATAAAGAAATTGCTGAAAATAGTATATAATGAATGTGGTTTGACTTTTCTTACTACTATTTATGGTAAATATTAATTTTTATTATATATATCTATACTTATATTAAAAGGTATATCATATACCAAATTTAGTATAAAGAAAAGTCAACAACATTTATTACATTACTATTTTCGTATTATACAATCTATACTTATATAAAAGGAGATTCTATTTACTACATTTACTATCCAGAAAAGTCAACTGCATTAAATGTCATTACTATTTTCATATTATAATATTTTATTTATTTAATTGATTTATTTATTTATTTTATTTTAAAAAGGTAAGTATAATAAAAAATTATTAATAATAAAAAAATCAAATACCAAATAAAAATGTACACTTTGACTTATTTGATTATATTTGGTATTTGATTATACCAAATATATTCCTATTTAGTATATACATTAAATACTTACTAAAGTATTTATTTGTTTATTTGTCAAAGTTAAGTAAAGATTTATTTATATTATCAAATCATAAAAAAATATTAAATCTATATTGTAAAAAATAATCATATAATTTTATAACAATTGTACTACACTATTTAACAATATTTCTTTTTTATTATGTAATAAAATAATAATTAAATATTATATGATGAACAACAATAAGTAAAACTGTTACTTTCTCTTATATCAAGGGATAAATTTATATGCTAAAATTAAATTTTTATTAGTATAAATGTTTTAGTGAGATAATATATTAATTATTTTACAAGCTAGCCCTAACATGCTCATATTTAATGTTTTAAAAGATGTAAAAAAAAAAACTTATAGTAACTCTATTGTTTTCTAGACTTAAACGTTGATTAAAAGAGGTAAAATTTTAAATTTTTTAGACTTAAACGTTGATTAACACCATAGATTGAGAGTTTATATTTAGTAAAATTCCTAATTGTAATAAAAAAATTAATTTTTGCTATATTTTAGAATATCTTTAAATTTATTATAAAAAAAAGAAAAAAAACTACAATGAAAAAAGCAAGTCATGTATATATCGATTTGTTGTACTCCTCAAATCACATTCACAATTTGGTTACAAGGAAATGAAACTCATTGATTGAAATATTATTTTGTCAGTAGTCTTAATGTACAAGAGACTTTAAGACTCCACTTGAATATTATAAAACTTTTATTGAACATTGTACAATTTTCTTGCGTATTATAAATTTTTATTGAATATTGCATCTTATAATATAATATTCTCCAAATAAATATATCTCGTGCTTTGCACGGGTCACGTACTATATATATCCCGTATATTTTTCTTTATTCATGTATATAATTATAAGCCTGGATAAATAGCCTTAAACTTGTGCACCCGTGCATCGCATGGGCTCTGTACTAGTATATAGATATAGATATAGATTGCCATTAATTTCTTTTTTCATTCATTTTCTTTCCTTTTTGCTGTTCCCTGGCGTGAGAGAATTTAGGAGATATTACATATCCATAAAGTTAGAAAAGCAGTTTATAGAGTTTTGAGTGCGTTTACTTTTGAGTTGGTTCGCCTTTTGCCACAAAAATTTCAATTTAAGCATGCGCACGCATCGTTTAAATTTAAATTTTGATAACTTAATGGCTAAACATTCAATTTTTGGTATGTAAACGAATCGGGCCGGCCCGAACGTTGATAGTTTGATCAGTTTGGTTCATTTTTATTATCCAACCAAACAAATGCTTAATTTGCGTTTAATGTATTGATTACTAGCTAGCTTAATCAAGTCTAAGGGAGATGAATTTACAACTTATCATAGAAATACATCCAACCAAGCGAGTGCTTAATATATTTCTAAACCTCATGATATAGTTTTTGGAATCTAAAATAAAATTATTTAAATTTTATATATGTTACATTTATACATATACGTGATGGATCTAATTAGAACACTTCCTTAAAATGAGAACGTTGGCATAATTCTAGCCATTTATTTATGTAGAATCAATAGCTCATATTAATAAGTTGATATATATATTAACTATATAATAAAATAATAATGATCATATTAATATTAATTATAAACAAAATATCGAGTGACCGGTCGAAGGTCGTTGAACGGTGTTGATCACGAGCCGATAACTTTGACCTGTGTTGACCAATGTTGACCGGCGTCAGCAACAATACCAATTTCAAAACTGCACATTTAATTTATACATAATGCATTTTGTGTTCATATATAGGTACACTTAGTTGATATCAAATGTATATTTTGAAGCTCTTAGGTTCATTCATAATGCATATTTTTAATTCATACACAATTATATACTTGGTTTATATCAATTGCATACTTAGTTTCAAAATTTACATACATAATGCATGTTTAGTTCATACGTAAGACATACTTAGTTGACATCAATTGCATATTTTGATACCGTCATTGATAATGGTGGCAACGGTGGCACTGTCCGTTCAAGACTATATATTTTTTTTTTTTTTTGCCAAAACGATAGGGATATTATATAATAAACGCACAAATGTGCAAAGATACAACTAGGAGCACAGCCCACAGCTGAAAAAAAAAATTGGAGGACAGGTCTGACGACCGCCTAGAAACCCGACTCGAGCAAATGCTAGAAACCAAAACAAGGCACTCAAACAACAACACAACAACACAAATTAAAACTACAACGAAAGCTCCCCACAGAAGAATAGAGACAGGAGCTGGTCCCCACAGGACAATAAATTGCTCCCGCTCAAACTGAGGCCAACGGCCCAAACCTAAAACACAAGATACTAACACAAACACACAGATACGGAAAACACAAAATAAAAACTAATACATAAACTAAGATAACAAACAACCATTCCCCGGCAACTAGCAATCCCCACCAGTAGTGAATGTATCGACACAAGAAGGAGTCCCGGCCCCAGAAACCACTACCGAAACTGCGCAACCGCCTATACATAGCCAAAACCAAGCCTCGAATCCTTACCCAAATCGACTGATCACCTCCAACCGAGAGAAAAACGGCCAACCCCCACCAGCTCCTCCCGAACCCGTCTAACACCACTAGCCGAGCCGAAAAGAACCAAGTCCTCGGACCCCCGCCGCCTAACACCACTAGCCGAACAGGGGGAGGGAGGAAGATGGCACGGTTTCCCAACCTTGACCGCCACCACAGGAAAACTGCGCAGCAACCTAGGCCTCTCCCATTCCTCAGACCCACGCACCACCGAAAACCGCCAAAGAACCCCGGTGACCAAACAACCAAACCCCCACAGGAAGCTCTGTCGAAGAAGACAGAACCGACCAGAGGGGACATCAATCTTAGGTGAATACAGAGAGATAAAGGGCTTACCACTGCCAATCGAAGGTCCGCCGGCGACTGGAAGGTGGCCACACATCGCGCACGGAATCCGACCAAAAGTGACGAAACCTTGGAACATTGATTCGCCGTCGATCGAGGGCTGCACCACTCAGGGCCGCAGCGAGTCGGGCCGCACGGCATCCAGGACGAGAAGAGCAGTTAGTGGCGACAACTAGCCAGGCCCACTGTCACCGAGAAAGGCAAAACGCCGGCAATTGAGGGGCTACGGGTTAGGGTTTTTCAAATCTCTAGCCAGACTATATATTTAGTTTATACATACTGTATATTTCGTTCATATATAATGTATACATAATCGTTAAAAAATGCAGTGTCGGTCTCCGCCAGTTCGATGGTCAATAATATTTAAATAATTAAAAATAAATAAGAGATTAAATCATGGATACACACTTTTCTCCCATTTAAAGGTTATAAATGATTCTCACATTCTCATTTTAAGTATAGTGACACATTTAGTCCAATTCCTATAGATAATTTAATTAAAGTTAAATGTTGCTCTAACTTTTACGAGCTAGTTGTTCTAAGAAAAGTTAAATTTGAACCAATTTTATGGTTATATTCTTATAAAAAATTAGAAAATTTCTCAAAATATTCTTAGGATGAACGAGAATTTAATTCTTAGTAAAAAGAGCTAAATGTAGGAAGTATTTTGTTTAAAATAATTCAAGTTAAATTGACTCAAGGGTGAGTGGGGCTCAGACAAGCACATGGGCAAACACTAGGACTAACTAGAGCTAGGACACAAAGGTTCATGCCTCGGGACACTCGGAACTCGTAAGGACTCACGGGTGTGTGAAAGTTGCCCCTCGTGCTCGGATCATGCTCGGTGTGTGCAAGTGATTGGCTAGAGAACGTGGGAAAGGATCAAGAAAGAGATGGAAGGAAAATGCGTGTACTATTCACACAAAGTTTGTACAAGAGAGCTTAATTGTTGCTTGGATGGGTTGCAAATGAGGGGGCCTCTCCTATTTATAAGCACCACCTCCTCTAAGGAATGTTCTAGGTCTTACAAGGGTCTTGAGTCTTCTAGACCCTTCCACAAAAATCCTACTTCATACACACAAGTCCTAGAACCTTCAACAAGTATCTTGCTACAAGGTTCTAAGTCTTTTATGTCCCTACTACAAGTATTTATACAATTCTAGGACCTTCTAGAAGCTCCTAGACAAAACTAGCCCCATCTATGTACAAGACTTAGGCTTGGGGTGCCTTAAGTCATCAAAAGCACGAGTAGGCCACGTGCGCGCGCGCTCTGTATGCGCGCGTGTTCTCTGCATGCGCTTGTCTTGCCTGCCTGCGCGCGCTCTGCCTGCGGGCGCGTGGGACTGATCAGTTCGGCGCGAGTCAGGTGCGTGGAGCGTTACATTATGCAGTCTATAAAATTCATTTACTAAATGATGAATTAACTAATTTATTCTACACATGTAACCCAAGCATGTTTGTTTATAAGAAATTTTTTAAAAATTTATAACATTTTAATTCAACTACTTTTTTTAACTCAACTTTAACTCAACCACACTATCATCAATAATATCAATATCATTAAATAATATCAATTAATCATTCATTCATACACACCACATCAACTTTAATTCACTATTCATCCACTCACATTATTCAACTAACCATCACTTCAAATAATCTCTATTCTATTTTTTCATCAAATCAATTTTAATTATTTTATTTTAAATACTATTTCAATATACCCCACTAACAACTAATCATACCACCATTTTCAAAATTAATCAAATCAAATCAAAAGGTCCAAACAAAATAAAAAATTTCTATAAACAAACATGCTAAGATTATTGTCAATTGGGTAGGTTTGCTGCAACAACTTTTCCCACTCTTTTCAAAGGTACAAATAAGAAAAAAAAAAGTGACATCATTATCATGAGGGACAAAGTAGGCACAAATGTTAGACTAATTGCTTATAGACCGATATATTTTTTATTCTATAAAATGTCATATTGTTTTATTTATATTATATTTACATATTATATTAAATGTGAATTATGTAAATGTATTGAAGGTAGCCTAGTAGAAAAACTAGCAAAAAGGGAGAGTTACAGAAAATTAAAAACTTGGTCATAAGGTTTTTATGAGGCGCTTAAAGCATAAAGCAACTGAGCAGAGAAAACAAGGCGCATGCAAAAAGATAAAATATGTTGAGTACTCCCTCCATTTTGAAATATAAGGCATTTAAGGTTATTGCACAAATATTAAGGAGACATTAATTAGTGAATAAATTGACTAAATTAACCTTATTTACTCTAATCACAACCACTCCACACTCCTTAATTTCAACACAATGAGGGTATATTTGGAAAAAAATGTAAAAATTTGTCTTGATTTTTGAGCGCGCCTTATATTTCAAAAAAAATGAGAAATCTTTATACGCCTTATATTTCAAAATGGAGGGAGTATGTGAAGTTAAAAGATGAAGCTTCAAGGAAAGACTCAAAGGACATATTTAAATTAAGACCAGCAAATCACATGCTTTTAGCAATGAAATGGATTTGATTAAGCATGATGCATGCAATAATTTATTACGACAAAGTAATTAAGTAGGGAATTAAATTCCTAGTTTACTAATATCTAAATTCACTACAAGAATAATCATTTTTAGTGGCGAAAATTTTTGTCGCTATATATTCAAATGTCGTCACAAAAAATACCGTCGCTAATAATGTCACTATATGTTTGAATGTCGTTACAATAATCATTTTATAGTCATGACATTAATGTCGGCACTAAAATTAGTGTCACTAATAATGATTATTCTTGTAGTGATTATATTAACAACGAATGTGCATTTCATTGATGGTGGTAATGGTAACTTGACATAGCAGCTAATTAAAGTCAAGATCTCATGATTCTTATTTATGTACTTGTTAGTTGTTACTTTTCAAATGATTACTTATGAATTATGATTTTTTAAACTATTAACTGGAGTGTTTAATACACACAAATGTGTGTATGAAATAAGAAGTGTTTATGTTTGTCTTTTAAAATATACCCTTTCAGTTTTCAATTTGAAATTGTGGTGAAAAATATGATTATCTGACTGTTAGGTGGCGCCTATATGCGCGCCATAAGGCATGCCACAATCTTATGTGTCATATAAGGTGACTTTAATAATTTTAATTGTAATATCCAACATGGCATAAGGTGACTTTAAACAAGATTTTCCAACCAAGATTTTAATCCTTTCTCTTTCTTTTTTCAGATTCGGAGCAAATGAATATGCCGGGAGGGGAACGCGAGTGGCCCAAATTCCCTCCGGCGTACCTGCCGGGGTCGGGTTATATGTATTTTTTCTGGTAATGAATCTGAAAAAAGAAAGAGAAATGATTTTATCAGATGTTGGTTTTTATTGTTGCTTTTGGTGTTTTTTTAGTAGAGTTGTTATGGTGATGGTAGGAGTCTTTTACTTACTATAGTAATTAAGGTTTTGTGTGTGTGAGTATTTTGTTTTTGAGGTTGTAAGAGATTGGAGATTGTATAATATACATATCTATGAAATTATGAAATGCTTTTGTTTGATTATGTTATTGATGAGAAGTTCTTGTTTTATGTTTTGGGATGTTTCAATTTTTTCTTCTGAAGATATAACCCTTTGTTGTTTCATTTCTGTTTCTGATACATTTCAATTATGAATATGTCTGTTTTTGATCCATTTCTATTTTCAAAGATATGAAAATTTATCACTTGATGAACACCAAACTCTTGAATATGTATGATGAAGTAACCCTCTTAACATAGTATTAACACAATGCAGAGGATAAGTAGACAAAAATCATTATAGTCATATCAGAGATAGCAGTAGTAGAGAATTCATGTGTTTAGCCATTAAACAGGTAAAAGCTGAAGGGAACACCCACACTTTCTCTTATGTTTAAATCTGATCTGATTCTCAAGCAGCAAGCTCTTTGTCCTTCTTCCTCAAGTCTTGAATTAAATAAAAGAGTCTGTGAGTATTAGAATATAGATGGAATACCTGAGGTTTTGAGGTTCTTAGGTATACTATTTCATATGAATTATTACGTAGGGATTCTAATTTTGGGTGAAAAATCTTGTTTAAAGCCACCTCATGCCATGTTGGATATTACAATTAAAATTATTAAAGTCGCCTCATATGACACATAAGATTGTGGCATGGTTTATGGCGCCCATGGACGCCATAGAATTTTTGGTAAAAATATAGTGCAAACTAATTGAGGATGAATAGTATACTTAATTAAACAGAATTGCGTAAAAACAGCATTGCGTCAAAACTATATCTATATATATATATTTAGAATTAACATTTACCATAAATAGTAGTAAGAAAAGTCAAACCACATTCATTATATACTATTTTCAACAATTTCTTTATTTTACATTTTAATTTTAATTCATTATAAAAAAATTAGATGGTTCCTAAATTAATGAGTTTTAGATGCACGTATTCTGTTTCAAAAATTATAAAATCATTTAAAATCGAATGGTTCCTAAATAAATGTTTACAAACTTTTCTAAGTTGTAATCTTTATGGCATCTTTTCTTTTTGACTTTTAATAATAAAACCATTTTAAATATATATATATATATATATTTATATATATATATTGAACGCTAAAAATATTCTTTAAATTGCATACCCAATCAATTAATCTGATTTTTTTAATTACTATTTTTTTTATTAATATGCATAAAATAAAAATAAATAATTCATCTTTAGATATATAATTTACAGTCTTAAAATACTATCATTTGGTGTAGACATATGAATCATAAAATTTTTTTATTTCATAAAATTAAATATTATATTTAAAGAAAATAAGGAAATTACTTTGGATCAATCCGGTGATTGAATTAGGGTACTGCCCACGTTGATTGAATTACTTTTAGGTGATATTTAAAATAGTCAAAAAACTTTGAAACAACTTGGTTGGTCCCAGGTAACTAATTTATGTATCAGTTTGACCAGACCAAATCGATTATTGAACCTAAATATAAATTTTAATATTGAAAATATTTTATTACGTGAATGTGATGTAGTCCAAACTTTAAATAATCATATTAACAATACTTTTATGACAACATGATTAATGATTTATGAATATTTATATATCATTTTATTATTATTTATGTGAACAAAATAATTATTTTATTATATTTTTTTATTAATGTACGGTAAATATAAGGTTTTCAGAACTGGACCGTCATCGAAACGATCAAGTTAGTTTATTAAATCATTTGTGGCTGTTCAAATTTTAATACATAATACTTATATATATAGTACTTTTTATAATTAATTTAAATAAAAAGTGTTACTTAAATATCTAAACAATTTATAAATTCAAATGTTTAAATTAATTGATAAAAATTTGATAAATCTCTATTTTATTTAAATATGTAATTTTATTTAAAATTATTTTTAATGTAACAAAATTTGTTTAGAAAATCGTTTTGATCCTACCAGTCCAACAGACTGATGTTGAAAGATTCGATAGTAAATATTTTATTCAAGCGCACTAGACTGATTATAAACCGGTTCTCGGTCCATCCGGTCAGACTGTGTCCAAACCGGTTTAATTTAAAAATAATGGGTAAATCATAATTAATGTTATTTATTTATTCAATTTATAATACAATCAAAATATTATTTTCCCGTGCATCGCACGGGCCATGCACTAGTTACTAATGATTATGTGGAGTAAAAATGTAGTGCAAACTAATTAAGGATGAATATACTTCCTTCAATACTTAAACAAAAACTAATTTTTGTTACTAATGTAGTGCCCCAAAACAACTCTACTAAAAAAAACTGCGTCTTTTGTTAGAATTATTTATTTATTTAAAAATAAAAAAAAAAATAACTGGACAAAAAAAAAAAAAAGAGTAGAAAAAAATAAAAAGGACGTATTCGATTAATACGTTTTTTCAACAAAAACGTATTACACGTATACGTTTTAACAACTAAAACGTATTATATATATCCGTTTTACTAAAATTAATATATTAACATAATTAATGTAATTAAGTTAATTACATTTAAAAAAACACGTATTATTTAAATACGTTTTACGATTAAAAATAATTTTTTTAATTATAAAATGAATTACATTTATACGTGTTTAAAAAAATTAATTTTAAAATGATTAAAAATTAAATTTTAAACGTAAAATACAATTAAAACGTATTAGATTTATACGTTTTTTAAAAAACGTATTCTTCAAATACGTTTTACTATTAAAATTAATGTTTTTAATTATAAAATGGATTATTATATTTATACGTTTTTTAAAAAATTAATTATTAAAAATTAAATTTTAAAAATAAAACGTATTTGTCTAATACGTTTTTCGAAAAACGTATTCCAAAAATACGTCTTATTTGTAATTTTTCCCCCTACATTCAATTTTGCCCTAATTTTGACCTAATTTATAAAACGGATTCTATGAATCCGTTTTTCTGTGCAGAAAAATACAAATAATTTTTTTGAATCTATTTCACAACCTGTTCAACAAATCACAACTTGTTCAAGCAACTAATATGAATCAAATCGCCCAAAATAATCCAACATAAAGTATATCCAAAAACTCAACGATAATAATTAATTCAAAACACAAATATGAGTATACAAAATGAAAACGAAATTAACACAAATGTTCACAAAATTCCTTGAAAACAATACAAACTAATTCGGAGTGTATCGATTCATAGGATTGCGTTGTCGTTGGCTGATCCGACGTTGTTCTTGTCGTGAAGAAGACGATGCTGTGGGCGTGACTGGTTCTTCTTCGTCTTGTTCTTCTTCACCTGAATAAATAATTTATTTAAAAATCACAATAACTAAATAAATAAAATTATATTTTTGTGTTAAGTTAAAAATTTTCACCTGCTTCTTCTTCTTGTTGCTGAGGCACGGGGTCGGCAGCGGGTTGGCGGTCGCGTCGTCTTCTACCTCCACCAATGTTAGGAGCAGGTCGATGCCTCGCCCGGTGTGACTGCGTCCTCTGGGATCGGACGTAGCTCTCCTGCGAGAGAACTTGGCTCGACGACGGCCCTTGTGCGACATCTCCGCCTCCGACTGTAACGCCCCAATCGATTTTTAAAGAAAATCCATGGCTTTCCCAAAAATCAAGGTAAAAGTTTTCGAAACTTATTTTCCGAATCATAAACTTTTGGCGTTACTCATTCTTTTCAAAAAACACAGTTCAAGTCATAAATGAACTACGGGGATTCATCACCCGATATCCCAACGGTTTTCATTAACCACATAACATAAACATAAACATCAAGATATTCTCAATCATATATCAAGAAAGGTTTTTCATCGTAAACCAAATCCGAAAGTTTTCCAAAATGAACAAGTTCAAAATCGAATCCAAACAAGTTCAATACCAACATCGTTCATAAATAAGCGGAAGCAATTAAATATGCATAATAAGTAATGACCACCACCCATCTTGTCTCGTCACGCGCCACTGCTTAACCTGCATCAGTTACGAGCAGGTGGGAGTGAGTACAGTCAACTATCGTACTCACACTATGCAATGCACATTTTATAATATGTTAAATAGGCATGGTCGCAGCATGAACATAAATAATACCACATATGTCACATCTCCAACATAAACATAAATACTCCTGTGTACACATCTTTCATAATAGTCGCGGAAAGGGGATTCATTACCCTAACGGCGAGAGTACGTGCCACGCAAGGACACGGCCTTTCATAATAGGTCTTAAGGAGACTTGCCTTGCACGGGCAACCGTATTACATCGACGGGGACAACCGTATCGATGGCCATCATAATAGCTCACATCGATAGGCTACATATTCACGCTCATACATAGATCACGCCAAAACCGTAAACATATTTAAACACACATTGCACAGGTAATTTTAGAATAACAACCCACCTGGTCGGAATCGAGACAAATCACAAATTGAGTGTAGGCGGCGAGTTCGACTCGCCAAGCACCTACATTTAATAAAATAGCCCTATCAATGACTATTCAACAAATCACTTAGTCCAAGTAAGCTCACGTAAGCATTTAAGCATGCATTAAATCAAGAAAATCCAAATTCTGAAATTATCACTTACGTTTTGAAAACTTAACCCGGACAGCGTTTTTAAAACCGACATAACTCTCAACACACAACTCATGTGATCATGGATCAAGTTTCATTAGAATCCTAAGATATGAATCTACAATTCTTATGAAGACACCGAAAGCAAATAAGGCCATTTAGTAGGTGATAAATCAACAAACATTCAAAAACGAGTCACAGTCCAAAACTGGGGTAATGCACTTGATCAGCCCTCAGTAATTACTCTCTAACCGGAGCTACAGGCATGTTTTTATTGAAATTCAAAAACCACATGATAGATATCTCAAATATCTACAACTTTTCTGAAGATCATATTGGCAAATAATCACATTATCAATGACTTTAAACACAAAACATTTGGTTCAACAAATCTTTCAAAAACTCACATGTGATATGGACAGCACTTCAGTGTTTACAACCTAGAACGCGCTACAGAGCACGTATCAACATGAAATGTATCTCATTTGAAAGGCAAGAAACAGACCTATAACTTTCATGAAGAGTGTAAATTCATACGAGCACATTACGACACGATAAACAGACCATATTTTAATTATAGACATGCTGCCGGGTAACAGGAAAACTGGACGCGCAACATTTTTGTAAAAATCACAACTTATTCGATATAACTCGGAATCAAGAAATTCCAAAGCTCAGGTTTACCAAACCGAACATACTACATTTCACATGAAGACCATAATTTCAAATAACCAGTTTCAGAGGGTCATAATCGCATCGTAACAGGGCAGTATTTTTCGAATAAATCACGCATTCAAAAATGAACTTCGCCTCTTATCAAAACACGCATATATTTCATGTGGTTCTCCCAAAAACAGGAATAAACGAGCATATACTCGACTAATCACTGCAATAACATAGAGTTCAACATAAACGGACGAGGCCAATTAAACCATGTCAAATCACATGATACGGGACGATATTCGAATATACACATAAAATCTCTACACGAATATAACACGTAGATAATTTAGCGAGAGATCGAGTCTCGTTACCGATCTCGAAGAATCTCAGAAGGGAACGAGAAAGGAAGGCTGGGCTGCTTCTCGGCGAACGAGCTCGACGGCTTCGCTTCGTCTCACGAAGGAGGGGAGGAGCAGGCTCGCCGGACAAGGGCTCGGGTCACGGCGTAGCTGCTGCGTGGCGGAGGAGGGTCCGCCGGACTGAATAGATCTCGCCGGAGGAAGAGAGCTTGCGACGGAACTCGCCGGAAAAAAAAAACTTCACGGCTACTGGTTCACGTCGGGAGGGAAAGTCTCGCCGGAAAATGTCGAGCGGTTGTTCGTGGAGGGCCTGCTCGCGTGAATCGTCGGCGTTGCTGCTCGGGTCGTCGGAGGTTATGGAGAGGAAAAGAGAGAGCGTGTTCTCTGTTCACGTGTACAAGGGAGAGGTTGGTCGTTCAAAGGTCGGGGATGCTCGTCGATGGCGTACAACGACTGGACAGCAAACGGAATGCTGAAACGTAACGAACGGAGCTGACCAGAGAGACCGCCGGAAACAATGGCTCTTAACGGAAATTCGAACAGGGCCCGACTGCTTGCAACTCCCGACTCGCTTGATGTGGCGAGGTGACCCAGGGTCTGGTCGGACGGAATCATTGCTGAACAAGTTGCGAGATGGATGAAAGGTCACCAGAATTAATGGCTGTCGCCGGAGGTAGCAGGTTTCACGTGGTGGTCGCTCACGCCGGGAGCTCGCCGGAAAACGCAGCGGCGAGGATGATGAGCGAAAGTGATGAAGGTGGTGATATGTGGGTGCAACGACGGGAAATGAGGAAAAATATGAGGAGAGTGATTTTGAACTGAGAACTTAACTCCACAACTCCTGATATAGCGAGAGGAAGAGAAGGATTTTGCGTCTGTTGGAGGAGAGATCTCCTTGAGACTCGGTCGGGCCAGTTCAAGCGATCAGATAGGATTTTATCTGTTCTGGGTCGCGGAAAGAAAAAGGAACAGATATTAACTTATCTGTTGGGCCCTTATAAAAAAATAACATGGTCTATATATCCAAACTACAGATGGGCCAAAAAGGTTTATCAATTTGGGCTAGAGAAAAGAAAGATCCCAGCTACGAAAAAAATACTCAAAATCGGTCGGTTCCTCTCGGGCTCGACTCGAAAATTATTCGAGGCTTGGTTCTACGTGGCGAAAATTTAAAATCAAATGCAGATAATATTTGTATATAAAATACACATAATAATTATATTATATAATAATAATAATAATAATAATAATAATTATTAATAATAAATAATCCCTAAATTGTCCATAAATTAACGGGGCATTACACCGACAGTCATAGAACTGTAGAGAAGGCTCTTGGCCTGTACGACTGCGGCCTGCACCTCTGGAGGGAGTGTATGAAAGAGGTGGTCAACATTTGATAACGTGTGATAAGCTCCCTCCATGACGGTAGCCTGAAAATTAAATTCAAATTCAATTAGAATGAAATGAAACACAAACAAATAATAATAATAATAATAATAATAATAATAATAATAATAATAATAATAATCATAATAATAATAATAATAAAATAAAAAACAGAAATATATATTACTTATGTTCTTTGAAGCGCGGCAAAATACCTACACATTACAAAACAGTTTCATAATAAATAGATAAAAATAGCGACAGGCAAACAACACATATATTTGCAATTAATTTTTGCTTACTGAGGGAGTTCTGCAAAGTTCGATTCCCAAGTGCCATATACACTCTCGATGGCTTTTCTCCTTCCGTGCCATGACTTCTTGTAGCTGACATCCACTTTCCAGCATTGTTTCACATCAGCCTGGATCATGTCGACGCCGTACTCCACTTTCTTTCGAATCTTATTACGAATGAGATTTGAAATCATTTGGGCTGTTACATTTCTGTGGTCATTTCTCTCGATCGCTTGCATACAAGTGTGTTTATCAGCCCATTCAGTTAGTTCCCACATTTCATGAACCCGCCTGGACTTAGTCACCCGAGCCTTCCACACACAAGGCGGATCTCCACTAGATCTGCAGACCACTTTGTATGACTTTTGATTTGAATCATTTACCCGAATCTCCCGCAATCTATCGACGTTCCAACTCGTTAAAGCCATTTGGGCTTCTTGCTTGCTCCGAAAAACCATACCCAAACATATGGTCTCAATGTCGCCATTCCAGCGTGGAATAGCATACTCGTCCGCATCTATCCTGGATGGGTCCCATTCACCCATCTCGCAGTATACGTACCGACCACCACTAGGAAAGGGGAATTCTTCTTCAATGAACTAGGCTTCACTCTCCTCATTCACCGATCTATCTGATTCGGTTTCTGAGGTCTCGTCTGTGAAATCATCTTCACCGAGTGCGAACTCTTCGTCACTTTCTTCCCCGTCCTCATTTGCCCTTTCTCTAATTGGTGAGCTTGTCCCTTCTCCAAAATTACGTAGATGAGAAGTCGACGTGCCATCATCCATTCCCCCGTAATAAGGAGTAAAATCCTCAAATTGTGTGACCGGTGTAATTGCCTCCAACGATAAATGCAAATACACAATGGACATAGGTTCATATGCATAAATTCACTGAAGAGCACTAGGGTTATCGAGTCTTCCGGCAGTCCACGAACCATCGCGTTGACGAAACATTAAAGTAATCGCTTGAATTGTCCAACCTTCTCCAAACCGACAATTTTCATTAATCATCTGTACCAATTGTTCATATGATATCCTCCCCGTAATAACAAATGAACCATTCGGACTATCCTTAAATGAAACAAAATCTCTTAACTGTTCCCTCGCAAATCGCCAATACAAATTAACAAAATACGGACCACAATACGCCATTTGTACCTGTTGCAAACAAAAACTTTCAATTCTTCCCAATTACAACAACACATGATGTCCAACACCCAAAAAATTCAATTATTCTTTAAACCGATCTTTTTACCCTAACGAAAAAACCAAAAAAATATTCCCAATCGATTAATCCTCCAAAACCCTAATTCTAACCCTAATTTCAAAAAACCCTAAGCCCAATTGACAATTTATAACAAAATTATAATCTCCAATACAAGATACATACATAATCCATAAACAATTAACAATCCACAATCTTCAAACACCACCACATTCAAACACCATCCACAATTACTAATTTTCAAACCACTCCAAACAATGTAAAAAGTTGAGATAAGCTAATATACCTCGTGCGAATGATTTAATCGAAAATGAGGTTCGTGTTGTTGTTGTCGATTCACGTTGGAGTGGCGATTGGATCGAGTTTTTTTTTTTTCCCGACTCCCTCTCGCTCTCGCTCGAATTTTCCTGAACAGAGTCGCGCATGAAACGGGGAAGAAGAGAAGGGAAGTGGATTTATTTAATTGAAAAACGGATTTATGAAATACGTTTTTTGGGGCCATTTAATTGTAAAACGTATTTAATAAATACGTTTTTAATAATTTTTTTTAAAAATTTTTCATTTAAAAACGTATAATAATAATACGTTTTTCAATATTTTTTTAGTTAATTAAAAATGTAATTATATAATACGGTTTAATTTTTTTTAAATTTATTTATTAAAATAAAAACGGATTTAATTAATCCGTTTTTCAAAACCCCCAAATTCAATCAATTTAGGATTTTGTAAAACGGATTAATTGAACCCGTTTTTCAAAACCCTAAATTTATTGATTTTTGTGATTTTTAAAAACGAATTCGTTAAATCCGTTTTCAATTCATAAAATATAACCGTTTTTAAATTCTTAAAAGGAAATAAATATTTTTTTAAATAAATATTTTTTAAATATAAAACATATAATTAAAATACGTTTTTCTAATAAATTATTATTAAAAAACGGATTTCTAAAATACATTCTTTTTATTTTTTTCCACTCATTTTTTTTCTCCACTTATTTTTTTTTATTTTTAAATAAATAAACTACCCTCTTTCGTTAAGGAGTAAAAATATATAAGTGGATAATTAATAATTTATTATTTTTTTGTAAAGTAACAGAGTATAATAATAATATAATAAGTTAATAACAAGTTGCGTTGTAACTGAACATTCCCTTATCTCCTCTTTCAGTCTCTTTCTCTCTCTCGTTTTACGCGCACTCCCCACGGCGCCCGGCGACCAGAACTTCGGTACGGAGGTGGCGACCGACGGAGCTTCTGAATCACGCAGTATTCTTCGGGTTGTCTCCGGGCTACGGACTTGCCGGCCGAGGGTTGAGTCATGGTGGTTCAAGGACTGAGGGCTGAGCCCTTATTTCGCGGCCTTACTACTTTACACCCTCAACTTCCCCCACTCGCCGCCTTCTTTCCGGCCAAATTAACACCCCGCAACATCTTCTTGCCCATTTCTACTTCATTTTCATCTGCTCTGTCAACAGCTGTTAGAGCACAAACCAGCTCGACTTTATCTTCTTCGACTATCCCTTTCGGAGACAATGGCTCTGGTTATGGTAATCGGCATTGGATGGTGCTTGTCGAAGATCCTCCCCAAGAAATCACTGCAAAATCCGAAGTAATTGATTACTTTGTGCGCAAGCTTGAGACCGTCTTGGGAAGGTCGGAGGTCTTGAAAGTTTTGAAGAATTGAACTTTTATATGAGTTGAATTTGATTTTATCCACTTGTTTGTTGATCATTATGGGTGCACCATAAATAGATTTTATAAGCAGATTGACCTTGAAAGAGCTGAACATAAATAGATTTCGAGTAGTATGATGTTTGGGGCACCATTAGTTTTTTTTTCGTCTCTGCTCAGGATTGATGATATAACTCAATTAGTGAACGTCATTGCTGCTGTTTTTGCTGTCTTGTCATGGTGCAATATTTTTCTTTTTCCCCTTTTGTGAAACATGCATTTAATTGTTAGGTTTTGGATCTTTTTTTCCAGTGAGACAGATGCTCAGAGGTGTATGTATGATGCTTCCTGTGATACCCATTTTGGTTTCTGCTGTGACATTGATGAAGAAACAGCTCAGGCACTAGCAAGTAACAATTGATTTACAGTGTTGTTGTACCATTTTTCATTTTTCTTGAATTTTATAGTTATAGAAAGAGAAGTGATGTCTCTCACTAAGTGAATTTTTATTAGTTTTATTTTAATTGCTTTTGTTGTTTGTATATGTAGAGTTAATTCTTGTGAAGAATTCTTACTTTTGGTGCATCGTAGGTGTGCCTGGAGTGTTGACAGTTAAACCAGATCCTGATTTAGATTCTACACAGAAAGATTACAGCTTGCCAAAGTTTGAATTGACTGCTGAATTAACAAACAGCCCTTTTAATGGAAGAACATTACTGTTTCCTGCTGGCACTACTAAACACTGGCTCGTTCGAATGAACCGACCAGCAATTGGAGCCATTAGAAAGGCCCAAATCGTTGATTATTATGTGCAAGTCCTAATGAGAGTTTTGAGGAAGTGAGTATTAGATTTATGATTTAACTTACTGTGAATGATTTTCTCACACCAATTTTATTCTCTCTTACCTTTGAGTGTACTTGGTGAGTGAATACTATTGTTTTTACTTTTTTACAGTGAGAAAGATGCTCAGATGTGTATGTATCATGTTTCGTGGGAATCCAACTATGGTTTCTGCTGTGAGCTAGATGATGAGTGTGCTCGAGAGTTACTTGGTTCGTAACCTATGCTCAAAATGAACTATCAAATCTGTTTTGTAACCTTTGATGTGACAGTAGATATCCTTGTTGTTGCAGCTGTGCCTGCTGTCCTATCAGTTGAACAAGATGAAAATTTCGGCTCTGATATTAAGGATTATGGAGGTTTGCTAACATTAATACCTTTCCTGACTTTGTTTATGGTGTCAGAGTTTATTTACATTTAAAATTATTGTGCTTGGGAAAATTTTGTTTGTGGCTGCTATAATATTTTTATTGTAACACTCCCTTCTTGGTATTAACGGCTTTTCAGCTACAATAATGCTTATCATCTCGCAGGTGAGAGTTTTAGAGCCTCGGAAGAATCTTCAGCATCAAATCTAACAAGCAATATTAAAACAAAGAAGCTCTTTGTGACAGGTATACTGCAACTGATGCATTCGTAAAATCTCTTTTCTGCTTTTCCGTTTGAAATTCATCATGTTACAGCGCTTGTCTTTGCTAGTGATGATGATTGATGGTCTACTGTAATTTCATAAATATGGTCTTGAATTTTAATTCCCAAAGCTCTTTTAATTGTTTTTCTTTTTGGTTTTTCCAAAAGAAACAAGAGTGTAATAATTGGACACTAGATACATTTCACTTATTGTGCCAAGCAATCTGTCTAAACATAATGTTCGTTTTCAAATCAGCCGAGCTGAAAGCAGTTTCTATCTGCCTCTGCAGGTCTATCCTTCTATACATCTGAGAAAACCTTACGTGCAGCATTTGAAGGTTTCGGTGAACTTGTGGAAGGTACAAAAAACCGTAGCCTAACAAGAAACTGTTCCCCATTTAGAATGTTAACAGTATACGACTCAATTTGTTCATCTACTTCTCTTCAATTGTCAACCAGTTAAAGTCATAATGGACAAGATTTCCAAAAGGTCCAAAGGTTATGCCTTTTTGGAGTACACCACTGAGGAGGCTGCTAGTACCGCTCTAAGAGAAATGAACGGGAAGGTAAGGTGCCATTGATGATTTCTTGGGTGTGAATCACGAAAAAGCTCCATTTAACGTTCAACTTAAGTCAAAAGGAGAAAACTATTTTTCAAAGTCACAAATGCCATATTTCAATTGTTTATTTGTTTTAAACTTTCATCTATTGGCTGTGTGGTATTAGTGAAATTAAAACCAACTTTTTAAGGCCTTATTTGTGATACTTCAATCGGGCATGTGTAGTTTTGCTACCTTAAGATGGCTTGTCATTTCCAAAAAAAAATAATATGAAACTGATTTCATTCTTTGCGCGCTTTCAGATCATCAATGGTTGGATGATTACAGTCGATGTTGCGAAGAAAAATCCTCCCAAGTTTAGCAGGGGCCAACTGAGACCTGCTACATCCTGATGCATAATGTTTCAACTTTTCCCACATTATTCGAAGAAATATGTTCTTTTTCGGTTCAGGTATACCCAGCTCAGTGGAAACAAAGGCGCAACTCATGAAGCAGGACAAGAGAAACAACAGTTGAATACACAGTCAACTTCTCGACTTCATTTAATAACCCTTTCCAGGAATTAAAAAAGGGCTCTGAAAAAACGAGTGGCGGCTATGCTAGAATCCATTGAAAACAGTTTAGTTGGGGAAAATGTAGAAAATGAAGACAAAAGTCCCTCAGATGGGGAGGCCAGAGAAGTTTTGCTCAACTTGTGTGTGCACTTTTTCATTTTGTGTATATTTTTTGGGAAGCCTAGAATTGTGGTATTTGCTCTACTAAAAGGGTTCTGTTTGAGAAACAGATTTGTTGTTGCCTTGTTTTGATGAGGTCTACTTTTGTGAATTACGACTTCAGTTTGTATAAAAGAGTGTGATGGAAGTATTTTTCGCTCACCTCCATTTTGGTTTGGTTTCCCTAATTGATTTTGTAGTATTATTTTTGAAGGCCTTATTATGGTGATTTTTTTGAACCTTCTAACGCCTAATACTTTCAATCAGTTTATTTATTTATTTATTTATTTATTATTTTATAAAATAAAAATACATAATTATAATTAGTCAATAACTAGAATAAGTCAAAGAACCATCTAGCTGAATCTAGGAATGAACCCAAACAACGACGAAGACCTAGTGAACTACTCTAACACATCCACGAAACAAACGGGATAAGAAACTCACACCCGAAGAGAATAAGAACTCCTAGAAGAGAGGAGACTAAAAAAACTTCCAAGCAAAATAATAGAAACCACTAACACAACACAACACAAAACACTTGATAATAGACTAACATCCTCTTCTCAGCTAGCAAACAAACTGCATTAAACCGCGACTCGACTCCCTGAGGCGACAGCCCACTCGGATGAAACTCCAACCCTAGTAACGAACCAGAAACTCCAGTGTAGTCACGACTAACTAAGATTGCACCACGTGACCAACGACTAACTAGGATTGCACCACACGACCAAAGCATGAATCTATTGGACTAGTTCTTTAGGCCACATGGTACTGCCATTCCATGGATTGAGTAGGCAAACCTAACGTTTAGACAACCATACTTTTTTTTTTTATTAAATATGCACATTTTTATACACAAACAACATACTTAAAAAAATACTATAAATAAAAATATTACGTTAACCATTGATCAAAATTATACAAAGTTAACAAGGACAACAAGTTATTTGCAAACACCAAATCCCTAAATATTGCACTTCTTAGGAAGAAAATAAAGATAAAGTAATATCATATCATATCATATAAGCCATATTATAATCAAATACCTCTCCCAAGTCCCAACCATCTCTAATTAATCATTTTCCATGCGAGCTCAACGAAACATAATTCTCAACAAAAGGGAATACTATGTTCACCTTATGAGTACAGACATTCGATATGTTCATCACCGTATCCATTGCACAATCTTGGACTGTCAAATCACCCCCCGGCTGTCGATAAAACAACTTATCATTCTCAAAGAGGCCCATAAAAGAACGCATCTTATCGACGATAAACGTGGACTCTAGGCTCCACGACAAACTCACGTCGTCCCACACCCAAAGTTGTAAACCATAATGCTTCACGTCGTCTACCAACACGCAAGTTGAAGCCAAAAGACCAAGCGAGCCACAATATTCGACCAGCCTCTTATGACAAAATTTTTCCAACTTCTCTCTCGGGGGCATAGGAACACGATAGGACTCAAACTTCTCGGTAACAAAGTTAAAAGACTGGATAAAATTGCGGTCTACATTGTGGTTTACGTTATTTAACCAGTAATAAGTGCCATTTGCGTTAATTTTCATGAATGGATCACCGCACGGATGGAAGGTGTAAGGACGAAAGTTGACTCGTTTCCATGAGTTAGTCTTGAGAGAATATAATTCGGCCACGGCAAGGGAGCACCTCAAATTGGATCTTTTCATCAGAAATCTTATCACCTTGTAGTCATCAGTCGTGGAATCATACCCGAAACCAAAATAGTTGTGGTTACTCGTTTCATACCTGAAAAAAAAATACAAGANCCAATCAAATACAAAAAAAAAAAAAGAGAAAAAAAAAAGAAAAAAATATGTGGACACATTAAGTTATATTGAACTTAGCATTACGATTGAAAGGCTTACGCTCCTCTATAACTTAATTTGATCCATTTTGGATGTTAAATAAAATAAATATTTCAAAACAATTTTTGAATTATTACCTAGGGTCCAAGGATGCGGGAGATGTAGGAAGGATTTTGAGTTCATTAGTTGTGGGATTCCAAAGAGCCTCTTTGGCAATTTCTGGATCACTACTCCAAATGCCATCATACAAAAGTAAAATCAAACCATTGCAAGACTCATGTGGAAGATAGACACGATCAGGACTATCGATCTTATTTAATAATCTGGGCTCCAAATCCTCTTTGTCGATTGAAACTACCACGTAACTGAAGTCTCTGTATTTTTCTTTACTTGGGTGCTGCTCCGCAATAATAAACTTGCTCCTCCTCTTCGATTGAAACAAACTTGTATGCAACCATTTGTCATCAGTGATAGAGAAAGTTTTGCACAAATTTAACTTACTCTTATTATTCTTGTTCAAACTGATGGGGAAAGATGAAGGTTTGAAATTGAATGACGGGTTCTTCTTCCGGCCGACGGAGAAAGATGAAGGTTTTAATAACGGGTTTGGGTTCAGATTTATCGACGCCATATTTTATCTTGCCGGGAGAGAAATAATACTCCTCGGAAAAATTTATAAATACCGAACTAAAAATAAAAATTTGTATCATAAGAACGGGGAATTAGAATTTCATTAATGCTAGACTCCTTTCAAAACTAAGCTATTCGTTTAACTAAACAAATAATAAACAATATCTTTNAAGAGCAGCGGCTATGTGATGAAGTGTATCGGGACTCGGTTTTGTGTAAGAACTTGCTCTAACGGCCTTGGTTCGAAATGTGTAAACCCACAATAACGGCCGTCGGTTGACACAAATATTTTTCTCGAAAACGAGCTTTTTCTTATTTGCTATTTCATAATAATCCCAAATGAGAGTACAATAGTCTTTTAAGAACAAACCCCACTCTTCAATACTAACCTGCGTGCTTTTAAAATGGATAACTAACTTATTGATTTTAAAATTTGAAAACAAAAGCTAATAAACTAACACAAACTGCATGAAACTAACTTGCAAAACCATCATGCACAACACTCAAATAATTTGAATGGAAACTGAAATTAACTGTTGCAGAAACAACAGGTCTTTGTCCAGGTTTGCTCGATTGGCTCGGTTCTCATCACTATGCTAGAACCCACTGATGACAATTTATTAGTTGAGGAAAATGTAGAAAATGAAAACGAAAATCCCTCAGATGCCGAGGACCAAGGTATGAATGATTCCCCAGTATAAAATGAGAAGTTGTTTAGCTCAACTCGCGTAGTTTACCCTTTCTTTGTGCACTTTTTTCTTATTTATTTGGTTTGGAATAGTAGAATTGTGGTATTTGCTCTACTAAGAGGGTTCTGTTTGAGAAACAGATTTGTTTTGCCTAGTTTGATGAGGTCTACAATATACTTCTGTGAATTACAACTTGAGTTTGTACAAAAAAAATGTGTTGAGGTCTGCAATATACTTTTTCCTTGGTCTAACTCAGCCCCGACTAGGGTCGAAGGCCCTTATCTCGACGCAACTCACGAGACAGGGGCGGAGGTACTCACATCTATGCCTAGGCTAGTGGGCTATAGCCCGGGTGCCCCTCAGGCAGTCATCAATTTAAAAGGAGCACAACATACAATTTTCTTCCTTTTCTTGAAAAAAAAAAAATTAGCCCGGTGGCATATGAAAACCTAACATGTTTTACCATTTTTTTTTTGGTCAAGTTTTGATTTAGTGGGTGTTTGTTGGGTTTTGTGCTTATTTTTATGTGTTTTATGTGCTTAGTTGAGTCGGTTCTAGGTCGTTTTCTTGTTCAACCTGTCCATTTTAGTTGTTTCGCGTGTTTTTATTTGTTTTTGATGTTTTTGTGTTTTTGGCGTACTTTCCCGTGTCTTTTGGTATTTATAGGTCCGATTGTAGGAATCGAGCCGAGTCTCGAGCACGCGAGTTGAGAAATCGAGCATGTCATCTCCGTCCATTTCCGAGAATGTCTAGCACAAATTCCCTTGGAGTCCGAGAGCAATGAAATGACCCGAGAGATGTCCACCGAGATCCCGAGCATTCACCCGGCATTATGGCGGGCGAACCAAATTTCCCCCGAAGCCACATGAGCATTCGCCCGGCTTTTCGCCGGGTAGAAACTGGGCGAGTCTGCACGCACCTATGAAGCTAGCACTCGTACGGCATTTTGCCCGGCGAAACATGGGCGAGTGCGTGCCTATGAGATTTTACAACGCCGGGCAAACCAAATTTCGTCGGAAGCCACATGAGCACTCGCCCGGCATTTTGCCGGGCGGAAACTGGGCGAGTCTGCACGCGTCTATGAAGCTAGCACTCGCACAGCATTTCGCCGGGCGAAACATGTGCGAGTGCGTGCCTATGAGATTTTACACTCGCCCGAAATTTCGCTGGGCGAACCAAATTTCGCCCGAAGCCACATGAGCACTCGCCCAGCATTTCGCCGGGCGAAAACTGGGCGATTCTGCACGCGTCTATAAGCTAGCACTCGCACGGCATTTCGCCGGGCGAAACATGGGCGAGTGCGTGCCTGTAATATTTTACAACGTCGAGCGAACCAAATTTCGCCGGAAGCCACATGAGCACTCGCTGCACACGCCTATGAAGCTAGCATTCGCCCGGCATTTCACTGGGCGAACAAAACATGGGCGAGTGTGTGCCTATAAGATTTTACACTCGCCCATCATTTGCCGGGTGAACCAAATTTCGACCAAAGCCACATGAGCACTCGCCCGACATTTCACCAGGCAGAAACTGGGCGAGTCTGCACGCGCCTATGAAACTAGCACTCGTACGGTATTTCGCTGCGCGAAACATGGGCGAGTGTGTGCCTATGAGATTTTACAACGCCGGGCGAACCATATTTCGCCGGAAGCCAGATGAGCACTAGCCAGGCATTTCGCCGGGCGAAAACTGGGCGAGTCTGCACGCACCTATGAAGCTAGCACTCACTCGGCATTTCACCGGGCGAACAAAACATGGGCGAGTGCATGCCTATGAGATTTTACACTCGCCCGTCATTTGCCGGGTGAACCAAATTTCTGCCAAAGCCACATGAGCACTCGCCTGGCATTTCGCAAGGCGGAAACTAGGCGAGTCTGCACACGTCTTTGAAGCTAGCACTCGTACCGCATTTTGTCGGGCGAAACATGGGCGAGTGCGTGCCTATGAGATTTTACAACGCTGGGCGAATCAAATTTCGTCGGAAACCACAGAGCACTCGCCAGACATTTCGCCGCGCGAAAACTGGGCGAGTCTGCACATGCCTATGAAGCTAGCACTCGCTCGGCATTTCGCCGGGCAAACAAAACATGGGCGAGTGCGTGCCTATTAGATTTTACACTCACCCGACATTCGCCGGGTGAACCAAATTTCGCCCGAAGCCACATGAGCACTCTCCCGGCATTTCGCCAAGCGGAAACTGGGCGAGTCTGCACGCGCCTATGAAGCTAGCACTCGCACGGCATTTCGTCGGACCAAACATAGGCGAGTGCGTGCCTATGAGATTTTACACTCGCCCAGCATTCCGCCGGGCGGAAATTTGGCGAGTTTGCACACGTCAATGAAGCTAGCACTCGCACGGCATTTCGCCGGGCGAAATATGGGCGAGTGCATGCCTATGAGATTTTACACTTGCCCGGCATTTAGCCGAGCGAAAACTGGGTGAGTCTGCACGCGCCTATGAAACTAGCACTCGCACGGCATTTCGCCCGGCGAAACGTAGGCGAGTGCGTGCCTATGAGATTTTACACGCGCTCGGATTTCGCCGGGATAAATTTGGGCGAGTGTGTTTACTAAATGTGTGTGTTTAGTGCGTGTTTTTGCTACTTAGTATAAATACATTTAGCCTTTTGTATTTGGGACATCTAGAATTAATTTTCCACTTTTCCACTTTGGGAAAAGCTCTGTAGTTTTTAGTTGTCTCTCTATAGTTTTTCTGTTGGAGCTCTATGACATTATTTTCCGATATTTTTGTTTTAGTTCAATTTTCAAGCTTTTGAATCCGAATCTCGTCTAGCACGCAATAGAAGATTGTGTATTTAATTCTAAACCTCAATACTTCACTTTTGCTTCGTTTTTACTTATGATGCTTATCAAAGTATATTTGGGTGTTTGGTTGATGGAGGATGGGAAGTTTGGATGCTATTGTTTTATTGCTTGCCTAAGTGATTGTAGGGATTAATTGTTTGCCTATCTAGATTAATGGTTGAGACGCTAATTAGAGCTTAATTACTTTTAGGGTTAAAAAGTTAGTATTAATTACTAGTGTTTAGGGTTTGCATATTTCTCTTTGTTGTTTGTGTTTTGTGTCGATGGCATAGAGACTCCGGTAGTGTTAATTGCTATATTCTCTCGTTTTGCTCGTTTCTCTTAATTGCTCTAATTTTCTAGTCCTAATTAGTTTAACATCATCTCAAGCTCATTGATTAGAATGCTTAGGTCATGTTTTCTCGTTTTGTGTTTTGGACAACCGATTAGCGAACAAAACTCCGAATAGTCTTCCTTTGAAAACAACCTGAGTCTTGGTAGCTCGGTTACTATCTATCCACAAATTAATATACTCAACAGTGGGTTATGTGCTTGATAACAAATTGAATTGTGATTAGAGGAGTAGGCCTTTATTTGGACATAAAGTATAGGTTATTTATTAAGGATATTTATAAAAGTAAATATTGAGTCTCCTTATATAAAATTTATGTTTGTTTTACATTAATTTATATTTTATACTGAGTTCACCATTTATATGTAATTTATACAATAATTCATATTCTAATTATAAAATTCATTTATGTTTGAAAGGTCTTTTGCTTATTAATTATATCCTAAATTTATCTTATTTTGTTCATTTTTCAGTTTATATGCTTCATATTAAATATAATTAATACTGAATGTTTATTAAGTAATTTATTTTTTATGTTGTGTTTCTCTAGGACTAACTTAATGTTTAGTTGATCATACTTAAAGTTTATTAAGTAATTTAATTTTTATTTTGGTCTAATTTAGTTTTTAGTTGGTCACTATTAAAATTTATTTATGAGGTATGTGGATTTTCATAAAAATGGTTTTAGCCCGGGTAGATATTAAATCCTGGCTCCGCCCCTGCCCACGAAATCCTCACCATGTCGGAGACGAGGATCAACGAATGCAGCGAGAATCTGCGGTGGGGACAATTATTCTTTTTTCATTTGACTAGTTCTTTAGGCCACATACTAACGATCATTACTGTTAGACAATCATACTTTTTTAATTCAACATGCACATTTTTATACACAAACAACACACTTTAAAAAAGACTATAAATAAAAATATTACTTTTAACCATTGATCAAAATTACACAAGTAAACAAGGACAACAAGTTGTTACCAAACACCAAATTCCTTCCAAAATATTGCACTTCCTATAAAGAAAAGAAAGATAAAAGTAATATCATATCATAAAAGCCATATTATAATCAAATAGGCCGTCTCTAATCATTTTCCATACGAGCTCAACGAAACATAGTTCTCAACAAAAGGGTATACCTTGCCCACCAGATGAGTACAGACATTTGATAGGTTCATCACCGTATTCATTACACAATCTTGGACCATTAGATCACCCCCGACCGTAGATAAAACAACTTATCATTCTCAAAGAGGCCCATAAAACTACGCATCTTATTGACGAGAAACGTGGACTCTAGGCGCCACAACAAACTGGCGTCGTCCCACACCCAAAGTTCAAAAACACTATAATTCACGTCGCCTATGAACTTAGATGTCTTAGCCAAAAAACCGATCGAGCCTCGATATTCAACGAGCTTCTTACGACAAAATTTAGGTCCAAATTTATGTCTCTTAAACATGTCGCTCGGGGGCATAGGAACACGATATGAATCAAACTTCTCGGTAGCAAAGTTAAAAGACTGGATAAAATTGTGGTCTACGTTGTTTAACCAGTAATAAGTGCCATTTGCGTTAATTTTTGCGAATGGATCACCCCACGGATGGAAGCTGTAAGGTCGAAAGTCGACTCGTTTCCATGAGTTAGTCTTGAGAGAATATAATTCGGCCAAGGCAAGGGAGCAACTCGAATCATCAGATCTTCGCAGAAATCTTATCACCTTGTAGTCGTTAGATGTGGAATCATAGGCGAAACCAAAATAATTGTGGATTGTCTTCACATACCTGTTATTTCACCTCATAGAGCATAAATGTTGTTTTAAAAAATGACATACTTCCAANTACTTCCAAATTCTTCTAAAAAAAACAATACAAGAAATGAAAATTTAAACTAAAAAGAATTGTCCAACCACAATCAAATACAAAAACATGTGGATCACATTGAGTTATAATGAACTTAACGTTACAATTAAAAAACTTACACTCTATAACAATACTAAAAGAGAATGAAAATAAATATTTTGAAACAATTATTGATTTATTACCCGGGTCCAAGGTTGCGGGAGATGGAGGAAGGATTTTGATTTCGTTGGTTGTGGGATTCCAAAGAGCCTCTTGGGCAATGTCGGCATCTTTACCATAAATGTTATCATACAAAAGTAAAATCAAACCATTGGAAGCATCATATGGAAGAAAGTTACGATGAGGAAAGAGAGTATCGATCTTAGTTAATATTGTGGGCTCCAAATTCTCTTTGTCGATTGAAACTAGCACGTAATTCATGTCTTCCATCCTTGGGTATGGGTACCGCCCAATAATAAACTTGCTCCTCCTCTTCGATTGAAACAAACTTGTATGCAACCATTTGTCATTGGTGATAGAGAATGTTTTACACAAATTTAACTTACTCTTATTCTTCTTATTCTTCCAACTGACGGGGAAAGATGAAGGTTTGAATAACGGGTTATTATTCCAACCGACGGGGAAAGATGACGGTTTGAATAACGGGTTTGGGTTAAGATTCAACGACGCCATCTCTATCTCTCTGCCGGAACAAAAATAGTACTCCTCTATACATTTAACACACGGAAAAATTCATAACTACCCATCTAAAAATAAAGATTGGGAATTAGAATTTCATTAATGCTAGACTCCTTTCAAAACTAAACTATTAATTTATCAAAACAAATAATAAATAATATCTTTTATATTCTATTTAAAACAAAAAACAAGTAGTTATAATAATATATCAGTAGTTATAAATTCAGATTTAAAAAAAAAAATAAAAAAATAAGTCACACATATCAAATATGAAGTCAGCCCATNTTCCCTCATCCATCAATTTTGGGTTGGGCCCATCAATCGATCCGGTCAAGTTAATCTTGATCCTTAATCATGCAACGACCGGAATTAAATTTGTAGCCGATACAAATTTTTGGGTTTTCAATTCAACCCAAAAACGGATCAAATATTTAAATTTACCATTGATGGCATTAGATTTATAACCTCATAAAATAATATCTTGAAATTACCAGTTAAACAAGTAATCAACCTGTACATTTGCACGGAAGAGAGGTTATTAGAAGATAAAACAATAAAAAGATAGAGACAAAAATTAAAAATCATAATTTAATACATAAAAAATTATGAATTTAGAAAAAAATTCTAAATATTATTAAAATTTTCTTTATATACAACATTAATAAAGATCGGATTTTAGCAGATGAAGATCGTGTATCGAGACTCGATTTTGTGTAAGAACCCGCACTAACGGCTTTGGTTTGAACACGATAAAATGTGTAAACCCGCACTGACGACCTTGATTTACACATTAATAAGTGAAAAACCCGCACTATGGACCTTGGTTTTTCACCAAGAAAGTACTCGGAAACGAGCCTTTTCTTATTTCTTATTTCATTAAACTTCTTCTTCCTTACAATAATGAGTACATGGATATTTATAACTTAAATCTAATAATTCAAATATTCAAATCATAACTAACTAACTATTCAAATTGAAATTATAACTTACATATTAATATATCTAAATAGATAACTAACATAACTAAAATAAACTACTCCCGCTCATATACTTTATTGAGCCCGAATGCTCGGTTCGCATCATTCTTTCCCCCTTCGAGTTTGTCCTTGTCCTCAAGGACTCATCACCGAGCATCAACCGAGGCATCTCCTTCTCATGATCCGCATCGTCCCCCTCCAAAAGAAACTCCTCCAAGTACCTCCACTCGGTTCGAGTTAACTTTCTTTTCAACCCTTTCAAAATAGCAAGATCCTCACACTTCATCTCGTCCACTTTTTCGAACAACTTTTTTTCTTTTTTTTACCCGACACTCACACACTCTTCACCAAGAATCAAAGTTTTTTTTTTTTTGTTTTTTTCTTTTACTAAAACAAAACAAACAGAAGATAGATAGATAAATACACGATCGATCACTCTCAATGTAAGCACCAATGATGAAGATCGTGTATCGAGACTCGATTTTGTGTAAGAACCCGCACTAACTGCCTTGGTTCGAACACGATAAAATGTGTAAACCTGTATTGACGGCCTTGATTTACACATTAATAAGTCCGCACTATGGGCCTTGGTTTTTCACGAAGAAAGTATTCAAAAACAAGCCTTTTTCTTATTTCTTATTTCATTAAACTTCTTCTTCCAGAGTACATGGATATTTATAGCCTAAATCTAATATTCAAATCATAACTAACTAACTATTCAAATTCAAATTATAACTTACATATTAATCTTTCTAAATAGATAACTAACATAACTAAAATAAACTACTCCCGCTCATATACTTCATTGAGCCCGAATCCTCGGTTCGCATCAGAGTCACACATATCAAATATAAAGTCAGCCCATAGTCACCCTTCAATTTAATTAAATCAAACAGAAATTAGACATTATCTCTTCTCATAACAAAATCAAGATATCTATCTACATATGGCCACAAAGCTAACACACACCTCATGTTACAAACTCAACTAGCAACGGTCACACTTGAGTTGGAAGAGTGTCCAGTCATTATCTCCTTTACTGAAGACATGCGATACCTTTTTGAAAAAACAACTTAAATACACTCATACAGTTAATTTCTGGCATTATAAAATTTGATAATTGCTTTTTCAAGCCTAGAAAAGTAAGCGACGGCGTAAGTAACCGAATTGTAGAAAATGCATCATTCAAATTGAGAAAGTGCAGACACAAGAACATCTTGAATAACACAAATTGTTGTATAATGAACTAGTCATACCCTTTTAATAAAAATACATTTCATATATTTGTTTATATTACAATAAAAAAGTCTTGTCTAGATTTAATTTTACGCATGTAAATCATATTCACTCCAAATAAGGAAATCAAGTAGAAATAGCTCGCAAGCCACAAGTTATATAGAGTCAAATCAACTGAATCAAATCAAAGCTTGAAGCTATCACATGAAAAGGGCAAAGAGGGTTTTTTAAGTAAGATCATCTTCCTGAAGCTCTTTGGCCTTCAAGGCTTCCTTCACTCTCAATAGTAATGTTGTCTTCCAAGCATCCTAACAAACAAACAAAAAGCGATGAAAAACATTAGCAAGCACTATTATTATTTGAATTCATAAACTACGCAAACCAATCAGATGTTTCGGAACAGATTTATTCATGATTCTACATATACCATAAGCATGCATGCAGCTTAATGGTAAGATGGGTCAAATACATTCTGAACAAAGATGCATACTTTAAAATGTGAAATGTCATACTTTTGTTTATGTTTTTAAATTTGATATCCGAGTATGAAAGTGTGCATAATTAGTGAAAAAGTATTATAACTACGTTACGACTTACAAATAATTGCTTACGTTACAATTATTTCATTCTCACTTTCATCCAACCTTCTATGCGAAATGTGATGTCCAAAAACATACACATCCATATCAATTAAACCGAAAAAGAAGTTCAATTTCTAATCTAAACTCAAAGGAGCAACAGCACCTTGTAAGTAAGAGGAGTTATTTTCTACAAAAGGGAGGAAAAAAATGAATAATGAATAGAATTAGAATACAATAATCTATTCACAGGCAGGTTTGGAGGGAATCAGTTTTTACAGAAAAGATAGATTAGGTGAGTTCAACCAACATCCCAAAAGTTCTAAATAATTGAACAAGATAAAAATGGTAAATAATCCACACTTACCGGCTGGGTCATGCTATCAAAATCCTTGACTGCATCTGTAAACTTGGCCATACCTTCCTCATCAATGGAGCAGTTAAAATATATTTAAAAACTTAAGAAAAGAGGAAAGAGAAAATTGCAAATTTGGTCCCAAAACTTTTTTTGTTTCCCACATTTGGTCCCAGACACTCCAATTATGATCCTTTTTGAATTTTCGTTTAGAAAATGGTCCCACGTCCGTCAAGATTGACGGGGCTCATGTGAGGACGTTAGATTGGACCAATTTTGCAATTTTGGGACCAATTTTGCAATTTTTCAAAAAAAAAATGAGTTCTTCAAGTTCTTCAAGTCTCTCTCATTCACTCAAAGCTGACATAATAAAATTAATTTACTATGAATATGATGGGAGAAATAAATATTAAAAATAATTTTATAAAAATAAATATCGGGTGGAAAAGTAAAGGCGTTGATAAATTTTAATTTTGGGTGGAAAAGTAAACGATATAATTGCTAATTGTGTGGTATTTATTTTATTTTCTAATATTTTTACCGTCATTACTTAAAAAATATTGGCAATTATTTGAATATTATTTAAATTAAAGAATATTTAGAAATAATATTATTTTAATTAAATAAAGCAAACCAAAAGACATAATCCAATTTATCAAAATAAGAAAAAATGTGAGTATGTTTACAATAATACTAATTTTTCTACACTTTTAAATATTAGTATAATGTGATAATTTATATATATCCTTACAAACTTTATTAAATAATACGAATTAAAAAAAAAAAACCAATCTAAACATTTTTTTTTATTACTGTCTTTTATTTTAATAATTTTTTATTTATCAATTTGATTTTGACAACTATAAGTTGAAAAATCTATTTTTATGCAAATTACATCTACATAAAAAATTTCAATTTTAAGCATAATAAAACAAAATTTGGCATTAAATTAAGTGAAAATAGACATTTGCTCTCACTTATTTATAGTAAAATATATCATATATTTTTTTTTCCATCTCATTTATTATGAACTACTTAATAAAATTATTTTATACATCTTTTGTTAAGTTACCCAATTAAATAATCATTTTTACGTAAAAAAATCAAGTTAAACTTTAATTTAAGTTAAAAAAATGTGAAAGAATTGTATGTTAGTTATATTTATCTTTTATAATTTATTAAAAAATAAACTAAATGTATTGTTAGGAAATAATGGTAATATACCTTTTTAACATTTACTAAAATCTTTTTAAAAAAATGTTTCTAATAAAAATAATTTAAATAATTTTTATCACTTACTCTTTGACAAAAATTGCAAATTTGGTCAAAAAACTTTTGTTGTTTCCCACATTTGGTCTCAGGTTATAAACGTTGACCGTTAAGTCTTGACGGAGTGGGACCATTTTGGCAACGAAAAGTTAAAAAGGACCATAATTGGCGTACCTGGGACCAAATGTGGGAAATAGCAAAAGTTCTGGGACCAAATTTGTAATTTTCTCAAAGAGGAAACATAACTAATGATTGAGAACACCACAGCATACTGCTAGCAATTTGTACTCACGTGTTCCGGAAAATGTTGGATCGAGGTCCTGCAAATGAAGAACAAAAGATTCTCCTTACCGTGTATTATATTAATTACAAAAAACAGAACTGGCAGTGGATATGAGAACAACATATGTACCTGATATTGGCCTAATGCATTGTTGATAGCAACGATATCATTCTTGCACAGCTGGCAAATTCCAGCATTGAGAAGGTGCTCTTTTACTCCGCACTTCAGCAAGTTGTTATTGAGTGACTGTCGGTCGTGCTATATCTTCATAGATCTCGATGGCCTTTGGATATCTGAGAAAAAACGTTAACCCAGTTTCAGCACAAATTCAATTTTTATTCAAGATAAAGCATGAACATAACTTTGAACTTATTTTCCTGAATTTGTTCCACCACACGTTTGACAATTTTCAGCAAGAGGAATCCAAGTAAAAGTCTGACAAACAGATCTTGAGGCATTTTGCCTAGTATTTCATTACCCAAAATTAAATTAAGCAAGTAAAGAACATAAATGGTCATGGAGCTGCTCAGCAGCAGAAAATAGAGATGTATACAATCCTGGAATAACAATAAGTCAATGGTCATGGAGTTGCTCAGCAGCAGAAATCATCAGATTCTTGTCTTCTGAACCACATGTATGATTCGTAAGCAAATGAAGATTTAGTCGAAGAGGCAAATGATGAAACAAAAGTTCCCTAGAAAATGATACCTTCTAGGTGCAGTTGGATATCGATCAATGGGACCTTTATATGCCATAGAGAAAAAATAAACTAGTTATCTATCTCACTTTTTCCTCATCAATTTTATCAATATAATTTTTCAATAATAATCAATCAATACTATAAATTTCTCTATAAAATTTACTATTCAGCCACAAATATTTTATCCGTCAATCATTTTTTTTACTAACTAACAAATCACAATTAACTCTTACCTTTTCACCTTACATCAATTCAAATTATAAAAATAACTAACTTTTTCACAAATACTTTTCAAGTGAGAGTTGTTTTTTTTCATATTCAATTGCACTTAATATTCAATGAGAGTCAACCATGGAAATCATACAGCCACAAAGAAAAGAAAAAACAAATAAATAACGAAGGAGGGAGTACTTGAAGACCCGAAGCGTAAACAGAGCATTAACAAGAAATGAATAGTGCTGCTACATGTATGAACTAAAAACATCAGTAAGTCATCTGGGTAATGATGCAAAGAGAGCAGGCAGACTTGACTTTTCCTGTTCCAACTGAGCTGCATACTGCGCAACTTTCTGCTTGCACTGATACGCAGAAGTCGTCATGTCTTCACTTTGGAAAAGATCAGCAGCTTTATCATAGTAAACAATAGCTTGTTCCAAGTTTTGTTCTTGCTCATACAACTCAGCTATTTCCTGAAATGTAGCAAATCTCATTCTGTCTATATCCAAAATACGACATTACTCTTCAATAACTCAGATTTTAACAGCACCATAATTACTAGGATGATCAATGAATCAAATTTCAGAAGATAGAAGCTGGTGTTTCTTGTCTAAGACTAAGAAACTCTTTTAAGGTTATGCAACACCAGCCAGATATATGTACATATTTAATGTTTTTACCTTATAATATCTGGCACGCATGTTAAGCCTTCCAATATCCACAAATAGATCTAGACTCTTCCAGGCATGATATAGACTCTGCAAAGCAAACATGGGAATTATATCAGGATGTTACCTAACTAGCGTCAAGTTCAGAAAAAGATGAATTAAAAAGAAAATACAAAGAGGAAGATGTTTGTGACCAAAGAAGCAGGATCAAAATAGAACCTCAATATGGGCAAAGATTGAAAATGGGTTTGACCAGGTCCTCATAAAACCAAATCTTTTCCCCATTAACGCATTAATTGAATGCAGCAATGACATCAAGAAAGCGGGACATGTGCAATTGTCTTTCAGAACACAAAAAAAGAAAAAAAAAACCGAGAATTCAATCACGAGAAAATGGAAAAAATGAAAAATGAAAACAAACGCGGTAGCTTGCCAGGTTGTGAATCAACTAACATCTCATCAGGATTATCGCCAACAATTGCAATGACTTTGCCATCTGTACTCAGACAGGTACGCTGCAAATAGAATCGAATTAACATAGCATTGTTATAAGAACAAACATCCATACAATGCATAGATGTTGTACAATATGTCACATGCTTTTGATAGACCATTAAAACCTGAATTTTTTTTACTCAAACATTGGTAGTAGAATGAAGGGAAGTATATGAACACCTGTGCTGCAAATCAATCTCCATGAACACAAGACAAAGAATTTATAATGTATATGTGTTTCGTCTTGTCCTTTCTAAATTTCTAAACAACTCCGATGTTGAAAACTTAAACATGCAGCCAATGATAATAAAGACTTCAAACCCAAACAACCAAAGCGCATAACACTAATATTGTTGATTTTTTGTCTGTTCATCATCTTCCACAAGGTAACAAGTCATTTTTCATTAATTTTCGGCAAAATACATACAAGTTAACAAAAGAACTTACATTTACAGGCCAGGGATATGAGAAATGTTTGACAAGTTGGATTCTCCCCATGTCAAAATCCCATACTCCACAATCGATATTAGAAGTTGTAAAATGAACAGTCGTGGTCCAGTCGGCAACACCAGACGATATAACAAGTACTTCACGTATGGCCACATGATTTATTTAATTGTTATTGTATGATAAATTATAGTATAACTACGCATTGAGGAAGATACTAGTTTAATCAAAATCAGAAAGCAAAACTAGCAAGGTAAAGATACTATTCAGCACACACACAGAGTTGCTGTCAGATTCGACTAATGTCATTACAAAAGCTCGAGCTAACTACTTAGATTCGACTAATGCCATTACAAAAGCTCGAGCCAACTACTTGCTCTCAGATTCACTTTAACAGTGCATATTATATAAACACGACAACTAGATCAATCCCTACACACAGACACACGAAAAAAAAAAAAAATTGAGTACTTAAAAATTCAATGTAACTTTAATGTGATCCTTGATTCCCTTTGGGGAATAGTCGAGCCGATGTCCAAGATAAGTAATTTTTTTGGTGTGGAGAAGATCACCAGAGGGAGTCCACAGAACACGTATCTCACGAATTTTAATATAATTTTTTTATTTGAAGAACTCTATGACAACATCAAACAACATTATATCCTCAAGCAACAGCAGGGTCAATTCAATATTAAGTGGGATATTAAACAGCAGAGAACTTGTTGTCAACTCGAACAACTCTGAAGTTCAGAAAAATAAGTTACAGAAATTCGCGTGAGCTTGCGCCCATTCTTTTCAAATTGCAAATAATGATGTTTGAAATTTTTTTTGAAACCATTAGCCTTCGGGTTCAAGAATATGGTCGGCCGATGATATAAAAAGTCGAAAATGATACCGCAGGAAAGTAACCTATACTTGAAGACTCTGTAAGTCGCCTCACTCTCAATATGCCTCCGAGATGTTGGGGGTGGATTAGATGGTGGGGGTAATTTTGAATGGAGCCTCACGGAGTGTGTAAAATAGGGACAGTCGGTTTTATTTTGAGTTGATGAAACATACTGACCTTGCTGAACTTGTCCTCAGATTTATTGAAAATTGAAAGATTGGACACGCCGGATTGGCAAACTCGTCATGAGCATGACTGTCCAATCTTTCGATTACCAATAAATCTGAGGACAAGTTCAACAAGGTCAATAGATTCCATCAACTCAAAATGAAACCGATTGTCCCTATTTTACACACTTCGTGAGGCTCCACTCATAATTAACCCCACCCCCAACATCTCGGAGGCATATTGAGAGTGAGGTGACTTACAGAGTCTTCAAATATAAGTTACTTTCCTGTGATATCACTTTTGACTTTTTATATAGGTTTTGGCCGAACATATTCTTGAATCAAAAGGCTAAAGGCTTCAAAGAAGATTTCAAACATCATTACTTGCAATTTGAAAAGCATGGGAGCAAGTTCACGTCGAATTTTTGTGACTTATTCTTCTGAACTTCAGACTTGTTCGAGTTCGCAACAAGTTCTCTGTTGTTTAATATCCCACTTAATACTGAGTTGACGCTTGAGTATATGATACCCTTTGATGTTGTCATAGAGCTCTTCAAAATAGAAAATTCTATTAAATTCGTGAGATAGGTGTTCTGTGGACTCCCTCTGGTGATCTTCTCCACACCAAAAAACTTACCTACCGACTACCGTGGACATCGGCTCGACTTTTCCCCAAAGGGAATCAATGATCATATTAAAGTTACATTGAATTTTTAAGTACTCAATTTTTTTTTCCATCTTTTTTCGTTTTTCTATGTGTAAGGATAAATCTAGTTGTTATGTTTATATAATGTGCACTGTTAAGTGAATCTGACAGCAAATAGTTGGCTCGAGCTTTTGAAATGACATTAGTCGAATCTGACATCAAGCAGTTGGCTTGAGCTTTTGTAATGACATTAGTCGAATCTGACAGCAACTCTTTGTGTGCTCACTGTTGAGTATCTTTACCTTGCTAGTTTTGTTTTATACTTCTGATATAAACTAGTATCTTCCTTGATGCGTAGTTATACTATAATTTATAATACAACAACAATTAAATAAATATTGTGGTCATACGTGAAATGCTTGTTTTATCCTAAAATTGTCTGGTGTTGCCGTACTGGACCACGACTGTTCATTTTACAGCTTCTAATATCGATTGTGGAGTATGGGATACATGGGGAGATTCCAACTTGTCAAACATTTTTAATAAATAGGGCTTTCCTCAAAGTCACAAATCACGTCTCAAAAAAATCCAACACCTTCTAAATCTAGACCTCATAGAAACACACCTCAAAAATCAAAGTCTCAAATTCAAGAGGTCTCAAGAACCCTCTTGAAGATTTGAAGAAGTTCTTGAAGATCCAAGGCGCTCAAGTTGAAGGTCGGCGTTCAACCCGCAACCAAGCATTCAAACCGCTAAAGTTCGTTCAACGAAGAAGAATGTAACACCCCGCGTAAACTTACTAAAATCAGAGTAAATTTTTTCCGCTATTAATGGAAACACTGATTTAGTTTTCAAAAATTTTAATTAACTTTTTCGAAAAAACTTTAATCTAACTGCAGGATGCTACTCAACTCTAAGCTAACTCTTTAATCTTTAATCTATTATGCATGCAGCCAAGTAAAATTCATTCCAGAATTAAGGCCATGAAATTTTACTGGAATTACACATGTAGTCTGAAATTCTTAAATATTGAAATTCTAGTCTGAAATCTGAAACACTATTCTGGAATCTGAAACACAAGCCTAAAATGCGGAAGCAACTACAAGTTCAAAAAGCAAACACAAATGAGAATGCAACAACAAAAGATAATTCAAATATGTTCAAATAGCTACATGACATGTTATCTCAAAAATATCCTCGCTATGACCACCACCACTCATCGGCTCACGCTCCGTGCTCGACCCCGTCACGTGAAAAATGGTTAGTGGGGAGGCGTGAGCATAAAAGAGTCAACGATGCTCCACTGGGACCGGCACTGAATATTCAACACATTTAATAACATATCATGAAATCAACCGTAAAATGGGCTAACTATGGGGCTAACGGTAAACCGGTACTCATGTGCACACTCAGGGTCCCCTCCCACAGAAACTCAGGAAAGACACAAGATCAGCATCTGAGCGCCACAGCAAACTCAGCAAAGACACAAGGTCAGCGTCTAAGCGCAAGACGACTTAGGACGGGCCCTAATCACCATGCATTCAAGTCATAATTGAAAGACCAAAATATTGACCAAGACAGATCACTCACGTCTCGATCCTTCAATTTAATTGAAAGACCAAAGCGATGAGATACACAGTACAGTGGTCCCCACCTAGAAGCTGGAGAATGCAAATGCTAGAAATGTTGAAATATCTGAACTATCTGGTAGCTATTGTAGGCTCGACTCTCGTCAAGCTACAAAATTATGAGCAAAATATTCTAAGTACTGGGCTCAGAATAAAACTCGAATTTATTATATGACCTGTCTAGGTTCGCTCAATCGGCTTTAAAAATCATTTCAGGGGTTTACGAGCTGATTTTGAAAATATTATTGTCTTTGAGACATACTAGAGTTCTCTAAAATATTTCTAAGTCTGGAAGTATAATTTGACTGAAATCTTAAATCTGACTGGTTCTGAAATATATCTGGATCTTAAATCTGATTAAATCTTTAATCTAACTGAATCTGAAGTATATCTAGATCTTCAATATATCTAAAATCTTAAATCTATCTAGATCTGAAAATCTATCTGAAATTTCTCGAATCGTCCAGACTGCCCGGACCGGCTCGACTGGACTGGACCGACGGCTCACTCGGAGCCGGTCAATCATTCGCTTGACTATGTGCGGGTTAGTTTAACCGTGCCCGGGTTCCGCGTAGCATCTCGGGGCCGGCACGAACTCAGCTGACACAGCTTAGCCGATGCAGAAACGGTGCCACGGTCACTAACACAGGGGAGTGCTTGGACCACGCGTTGACGGTAGATCGGAAGGACTCGGTGCACGGGCACGCACTTGGTGGTTCGGTTTGGACTCGGTGCACAGGCACACGCACTCGGTGGTTCGACTCGGACTCGGTGCACGGGCACGCACTCGATAGTTCGGCTCCAACGATCAGACGAGGGTCGAACACGTGTGCGAGACGTCAAAACACGTTAAAAATACGTTTTAATACACGTCGGTTGGATAATTTCGATCGATTCGAGGCACAAGACCTCGATAGCCTTCTTAGGCTCGGTTGTGGCCCAGTCGGCGACTAACGGCCGACTGACCACATCCTGACACCCAAGGACTCATTTATAATCTTATGACGTCTAAAGTTGTTTAAACGAAACTAGGGTTCGAGCAATAAATCTCAAATCCAAAATTTACCCAATTATCGAGACCTGATAAAACTAGGATTTTAGTTCTCCAAGTAAACTAATTTATTTTAAGCCAAAACTTTAACACTAAATTCAAATGATTTATGAGGAATTTACATCTAACTTCAGCTAAAATCCAACTGAACAATTTCTAAAAATACGGTAAAAAGAGACATACTCATCAGCATTCATATGATTTATGAGAATTTTATCACAGCAATATTACTCCTAACTCGGTTAACAAAAATCGAACATTATGGGTCCAAATTCACAAATTCCATTCGCATACCAAACGAGCTCCAAAATTCACGAAACTTTAGCCTAAGCCTCAAGACATCATAATGTGATTTATCCAATTGGTTTGGAAATTTTCGGATTAGCCATGAATAGTTTATGTATTTTTATCCATTTAATCCAATAAAATCATATAAATTCATATTCAGCTCAAAAATACTCAAACTTATTTTTAAAATCAACTATAATTCATATCTAATTCCATGGAGAAGGGTTTCAGCCTTATACCTTAGATATGGACTAAAAATAAAAATCGAAACGAGAAAGACTTGCTGAAAATGAGGCTTGCGGGCTGTTGGGGCTGTTCGGGCCGTGGATCTGCTGCTGGGACGCGCGGCTGGGCCTGGAGCGGCGCGGACAGAGGATGGGAGCGGGCCTGGCGAGCTGGACGGGCCTGGGCGCGAGCAGAGGCGAGCTGGACGGGCCTGGGAGCTGCGACCGGGCCTGTGCGCGACGGGGTTGAGCTGGGCTGGCCTAAGGCTCGCCGGCGGCCGGAGTTCTTGCCGGAAAACGGACAGTTTGGCCGGAAAACGTGAAGCTCGCCGGTTTCGTGATGAGGGGAGGCTAATGAGCTAGGAAATTGACTTGTTTTCTTGATTTTGCTAATGATTAGTAATAGATCTTGAAAATGGAAGATAGAAATGAGTGTGGTGGTTTAGGTTTTGTAGGAGAAGGAAATGAGGATGAAATGGAAGTTGAAGAGTATTTATAGAGGTGTGTAGACTAGGGTTTTCTATTGTCGGGCCTCATAATCGGGACTTTTAATTTGCTATGTAATCGGGCCTTTGTTAACCGAATATAGACTTAGGAATTTAAATGTTTGGGTATTAAAATCGCTCAGGACCAAGATTAATTAAATTAGTAGGTCGAATAATTAATATGAGGTTTGGATTGAAAAATCGACATAGGCTCGATTTTTTATTAAAATCGAACATGGGCTCGATTTACTAAAATGGGCCGAAATAAATCGAACATAGGCTCGATTAACTTAAAGGGGCCGGCTAAAATAATTGGACTAGCTCGAATATTGGGCTTCGGCCCAACTTAATAATATTTCTAATTATTTTCAAGGCTCGATTTTACCGTAAAAATAAAACCGATACTTGGAGTAACTAAATTCAATTTTAATAATTAAAAATCGAATAAATTCTCCATGGCTTTGACTTTAAACTAATTACTCGATTTAATGCAAATAAAAATAATTAAATGCACTAAATAAGGAAACTGGCTATTTATGGAAATAAAATCGAGCTCCATAAATAGTAATAAATATTCGGGACGTTACAATCTATCCTTCTTAAAATATTTTCGTCCTCGAAAATGCCGAAACTATACATAAGTTCGACTCGACTAGAAACTAGGAATCGAAAAATACGTAGTACTAATCAGAACTGAAACTCTGGGTAACGAGCTCGGATCTCCTCCTCTCGCTTCCAAGTGGCCTCGGCCTCGCCGTGGCACCTCCAGCGAACTCAAACTAGTGATACATCTCTGCTCTGCAGCCGCTGAACCTTTCGGTCCAGAATCGCTATCGGTTGCTCCTCATAAGTCAGGCTCGGCCCGACCTCGAGCTCGCTGTAGCTCAACACGTGGTCTGGATCATGCACGTAATTCTTCAACATCGTCACGTGAAAGACGTTGTACACACACGAAAGCTCGGGAAGCAACGCCAAATGGTATGCTACCTCGCCCACTCGCTCGAGGATCTCGAATGGCCTATAAAACGGGGTTGCAACTTCCTCCTCTTCCCGAAGCGAACCACGCCCTTCAACGTCGTGATCTTCAGGAACGCTCTATCTCCTCTCTCGAATTGGAGGTCTCGCCTACGCTTGTTAGCGTTGAACTTTTATCGATCCTATGCTACATTCATCCTTTCTCAGATTAAGGCGACTTTCTCAACTGTGTCCTCGGTCAACTTCGGACCGAAAACCTGCCGTTCGCCGACCTCATCCCAACAAAAGGGAGATCGACACTTGCGACCGTACAAAGCCTCATACGGCGCCATCTTGATCGATGCATGATAGTTGTTGTTGTACGCGAACTCAATCAGTGGCAACAACTCCTCCCATGTACTGCCATGGTCCAGTACACAAGCTCGAAGCATGTCCTCGAGGGTCTGGATGGTCCGCTCTGACTGACCGTCGGTCTCCGGGTGATAAGCGGTATTGAACTGCAACTCTGTTCCCATGACCTCATTGAGGCTTTCCCAAAAACGTCTGGTGAAACGGGGATCTCGACCTGATATTATGGTCTCGGCTACTCCGTGGAGTCGAACAATCCCACGGATGTAAATACTGACAAACTGCTCCATGGTCATCGTCATCCTCACGGGTAACAAGCAGGCCGACTTCGTCAGTCGGTCCACAATTGCCCATGTTCCGATCTGTCGTTGACGGCCTTGTTCAGACAAGAAGAAGAAATGGTAGCCGGGGGTCAAGGGAACGAATTCACCCAATGAACAAAGCGAAGCGCAGTGAAGTCATAAGGCTTCCGGGGATTGAGTGGACGAAGGGATCACATACACAAGCCTAGCGGGAAAAATGATCTGTCTCTTGCTCACGAGAGTTTGTTCTCACGATTAGACAGTCTGACTAGCTGGTGTTGACCGGTCAATAAACCAGTTCTAGGTCCATCCAGTCAAATTGTCCCGTCCGGTCTAATTTTATATAATTTATAAATTTAATTTATAATACAATCATAATATCATTATGCGTGCATCGCATTAGGTATGTATTAGTTAATATAACCTAATATCTTTAAATTAATTTTAATATTGATTCATCGTGTGCATCACTTGGGTATGCATTAATGAGCATAAGTGTAGAAGATAAAAAAAATAATCCCTTCAATCTATAATTCTTGAATGTGTTGATCTCTAGTAGCAGACTCTCACACTTCGATCCTATGTGGTAAATTTTTAAGCTTTGTTGTTTGACTTGGATGAGTTTTAATCATTTTCAATACAAATGTAACTAAACTTGAAATATCCATAAATATATTAGATATTTATTGTCCCTTTTCCGAGCATTAGTTATGTTTTATAATTAAAATTAAATAACATACTAATATTAATTCAACAACAACAACAACATAGCTTTTTAGTCCCAAGCAAGTTGGGGTAGGCTAGAGATGAAACACAAGAGAACCAATGGTAAGAGAAACACAAAAAGGGCTCGAAACAAAAGGAAGAGAAAGGAGCAAAAGTCACGGTTCTGGCACGTTGATTGCTAGCCTCCAATTGCTCCTATCCACCGCTAAATCCTTGGAGATATTCCAATCTTTAAGGTCTCTCTTAACCGACTCTTCCCAAGTGAGTTTAGGTCGACCTCTACCTCTCTTTACATCCTCGACCCGCTGTAGAACTCCCCTACACATCGGTGCATCAGGAGGCCTCCGTTGGACATGTCCGAACCACCTTAGCCGATGTTGAACCAATTTCTCCTCAATTGGAGCCACCCCGACCCTATCTCAAATATCCTCATTCTGGATTCTACCTCTTCTTGTGTCCACGCAAAACCAACGCAACATACGCATCTCTGCTACACTTAGTTGTTGGACATGTTAATATTAATTCAAAAAAATAAATTTATTTAAACAAACTTAACTATAAAGTAATTGTCTGATATAAATTAAATAAATTATAATATAAGATGGTAAGTCATGTAAGTGACAGTGTGCTTCAAATCGGATCTTTCCAGAAATCGTATCACCTTGTAATCGTCAGACGTGGAATCATACCCGAAACCAAAATAATTGTGGATACTCTTTTTATACCTGAAAAAAAAAAAATATATATATATATATACAAGAAATGAAAAATTAAACTAAAAAAACATCGTCCAAGCACAATCAAATACAAGAAATGAAGAGTAAGACTCCTCTATCAAAGCCTTGAAAGCCAAACCTTCGAAGAGTCTTTCATATGACTAGGACTAGGTAGTAGTAGTAGTCAACTATAAGGCTAAGCTCAATATAACTTAATTTGATCCACATATAACTTAATTTGATCCATTTTAAATGTTAAATGAAATATATATATATAGAGAGAGAGAGAGGATGTGGTTCAAATCAGTGTTTTAAATACCGTACCGGTGGTCATACCGGTCAAGCCACCGGTACGCGGTATTACAGGTAGGACCGGTAATACCGGTGGTATTATCGGATTAGCAAATATAATGATATATATAAATATACATAAAAATATATAATATCAAATGCAAAAAAGTAAAAAATAAATGACATAATCATTAATTACAACTTCTCAATGAGATAAAAATTAAACATTTTATCTACCAATTTAAATTTTATTTTTTTAAATTAAAGTTATTTTTTTTTAATTTTTTTTTATTGGCCGGTATTTTGGACCGGTATTTTGCTGTTTTTGCGGTATGATCCCGGTACAAACTGGTATAACTGTAAATGCGGTATTTTGAGTGTAATTGTACCGTACCAATGGCCGGTATCCGGTATTACCGGCCGGTACGATACGGCTTTTAAAACATGGGTTCAAATGAGAACCAAGTCCTAGCGTGAGAACCGCTATTTTTAATTGTATGTAGTGCTATGATTGATTGTATTTAGTGCTATTTTTAATCAGATGTATTTTATTAAAAATAGCAACTTAGCATTTGTAAAAATGATAGCACCATGTAAGATTAAAAATAACATCATACACAATTAAAAATAGCATCAAATATGGTTCTCACGGTTCTCACAACAAAAAAAGTTTTTATTTGAACCACTCCCTATATATATATTATATATTAAACCTTTTTTAATTAGTACCATGGGTCCGAGGTTGCGGGAGATGTAGGAAGGATTTTGTGTTCGTTTGTTGTGGGATTCCAAAGAGCCTCTTTGGCAATGTCTGGATCTCTACTCCAAATGCCATCACACAAAAGTAAAATCAAACCATTGCAAGCACCATATGGAAGATAGACACGATCAGGAAGAGGACTATCGATCTTATTAAATAATCTGGGCTCCAAATCCTCTTTGACTCTTTGGGCGTGTTTGATAGGGTAGATTAGATAGGATAACACCCTCAATCCCGGCCTTATCCTATGTTTGGTGAGACAGACCCAGGCCCGCAAAAAAAACTTTGGCCCGCTACTAAATAAATTAATCTTGCGTATGTATGATAATTCGATCTCGAGGAAGATGTGAGATATTTTTTATCCCACCTTTACAGAATAAAGAAATGACCAATTTACCCCCGCACCCCACCCTTTTCTTCATCTTCTTTCATCTTTTCAGGACTCTTTTTCGCCATTTTTTTTCTTTCCTGCCATAGTTCTCAATTTTTTCTTCTTTCGTTTGTTCTGGACTTTTTCATCTTCATTTCATCTTTCAATTATTTAATTCTAGCTTCAATTTTGAGTTGATTTCCAATTTCCCCACCGCTTGTTCGGATCTTCAACGGCGAAAATCCGCCTCCATCGGGCAACTTACACTTCAATAGACAATTCTCGGTGTGAGCTTTGTGATTAGACTAGAAACATTGAAGAAGAAACATCGGACAACTAAAAAAATATGATAAAACAGGAGGGAAAGAAAGAAACATTGATGAAGAAATAAAGAAAAAAAGGATAAAGGAAAAAATGGGAGATAAAAAAAAATAAAACTATCAACCTGAAGAGAAATAAATGAAAAGATCAAAAAATGGAAATAAGTTGTTGAGGTGCAGACGAAAATGAAAAGGAAATGGTGAGGCAGGATAGAGGAAAGAATGGAGAAAAAAAAATAAAGAGAAGAAAATATTATTTGTACATTTTGGACATTTCACTAATTTCAGTATTTATTCAAACAAAACCCTATCAAGCTAACAAACAAGAGATGGAAAAAATCCTAACAGTGCAATCTTATGAAATGAGATAAATTTAGTGTAATCCCGTCAGCTCAAGCAAACATAGCCTTTGTGGATTGAAAACTACCACGTAACTGAAGTCTCTGTATTTTTGTTTTTTTACTTGGGTGCTGCTCCGCAATAATAAACTTGCTCCTCCTTTTCGATTGAAACAAACTTGTATGCAACCAATTGTCATCAGTGATAGAGAAAGTTTTGCACAAATTTAACTTACCCTTATTCTTCTTGTTCAAACTGATGGGGAAAGATGAAGGTTGGAATAACGGGTTCTTCTTCCGGCCGACGGAGAAAGATGAAGGTTTTAATAACGGGTTTGGGTTAAGATTTATCGACGCCATATTTATCTCTGCCGGGAGAGAAATAATAGTACTCCTCGGAAAAATTGATGACTACCCGACTAAAAAATAAAATTTCTGTCATAAGAACGGGGTATTAGAATTTCATTAATGCTGGACTCCTATCAAAACTAAACTATTAATTTATCGAAACAAATGATAAATACTATCTTTTATATTCTATTTAAAAATAAAAAACATGTAGTTATATTAAGATATCAGTAGCTATAAATTTAGATTTGAACAAAANCTTAAATACAATCATACAGATTACAGTGCAGAAATTTCAAGATTAGAAATACGTTTGCGGATAAAATTCATAATCCACCATTTCCCCTTGTTGTCGAGCCAAAAAATTTATGGAGCCATCGGATGGTCTTCTTATGGAGACATCCACCACTTAATTTTTTGACACTTGTACAAAGTGTATTTATTGCAAGACATGTATCAATACAATATTGGTGAATAAGTGTGTATGGCTCCATAAGCCGAGCCATCCGATGGCTCCATAGCAAAACTGGTTGTCGAGCTAGGTATCTTTCTCTTCTTTCTTTCTACAAACGAAAAAGAAAAAAAAAGAATGGATAGAAGAGAATATCAATGCGAAACGATAAGGGTGTGATTGTTTATCAATCCAATTAAAAAAAGTCAATCAAAATTCAAATTTAACTCAACTTTAACCCAACTCTACTATCTCCATTATTACCAATATAATTAAATAATACCAACCAATCATTCTTACACATCACATCAACTTTAATTCACTATTCATCCACTCACATAATTTTAACTAACCACCACTTCCAATCATTTTTCTCTTACTTTTACATCATATCAACTTTAATTATTTTATTTTAAATATCATTTTAATATATCCACTAACAACTAACCATACTAACTTTTTTTCAAAGTAACTATAGTTAAAAAAACTCAATTAATTTCTAGATGAATTGATAAACAATCACCCCCTAATCCACCCATTCATCCATTACGAGTCCTTCTCCGATGAACTTCGGGCCCGTGTCCTCCGGAGGCTTTCTGCGGGACTCGAGTTCAGCCTCAACTTCCGCCAGCTAGCGATTTAGTTTCTCCAGAGCCTTTCAAAAGTAATGAAAAAAGGAGTTTGATTATTACTTCCAATGGAAACTTAACGCAGAAAGAGGCATGCAAAATTATAACATAAGACCAAACACATGTATGCGCATTATAAATCAGGCGCTGCGGGACCTCATCAGAAAGTGTGGCATCGTTTATTTCGACGACATACTCGTTTACAGTCGCACAATGGAGGAGCAATTGGATCATGTGCGTTATGTTCTCCTTATCCTGCGTACTGTGTCCTTCTATATATGTAGCGTCGCGGAAGTACTTCTTCATGGTTAACTCAGTTCTGTTCTTAGGCGAGAACCTGCGCAGAGTCAAGCCAAGTTTGCACATAATTCGGTAGTAAGTCGGGCCACGGGCTTCTCTAATTTTCAGGTCGTGTATGTCGTACAGCTGTGTGGCCCTTCCGATTTGCTGGTATTGCGAGGATCTTATTATCGAGTTACATCAGACGCATGCCGCGGCCCGAGCTCATTTGGATAAGATGACGGCGGCATACAAGCGTCAGGCGGATGCTCACCGACACGTGCAGTTTGAGGTAGGCGACTATGTTTGGGCGGTTTTGACCAAGGACAAATTTTCGGCTCACGAGTATAACAAGCTATCCCCCCGAAAGGTCGGCCCAGTCGAGATAGTCGAGAAGATGAATCCAAATGCTTACCGGCACCGCCTACTGTCGCACATCCACACGTCTGACGTCTTTAGCGTCAAGCATTTTGTGCCTTATCTAGTAATAACTCCGACAGAGACGAGATCGATTCGAATTCGAGGACGAATCCTTCTCAACCGGGGAGGATGATAGAGACGAGATCGCACTTGCCTATCTGGAAAAATATGATTGGCTCCGGCTTTAGTATATTTATTTATTGCCTTTATTATTATTATTATTATTATTTTCCTTATTTATCTTATTTAGTTGTTTGGAGAATATTTATCTTTATAGGGTATTTACTCGTTTGACAAGATAGGTAATTAAGAGATTAGGACTATTTATTTTCTTCCTCTTGGCCATACCGATCGGCTATTGATTAAACAATACAAAATGTTGTGAGATTTTTATCTCTTTTTCATCCCGTGTACGATGCGCTACATCAGCATGTAATTACCAAAAAATAATATGAAACTGATTTCATTTTTTGAGGTTTCAGATCATCAATGGTTGGATTATTACAGTCGATGTTGCCAAGAAAAATCCTCCCAATTTTAGCAGGGGCCAAACAAGACCTGCTATATCCTGATGCATAATGTTTCAACTTTTCCCACACTATTGGAAGAAATATGTTCTTTTCGGTTCAGGTATACACAGTACAAATGAGAAGTTTTGCTCAACTAGCATAGTTTACCCTTTCTTTGTGCACTTTTTCATTTTTATTTATTTATTTTTATTTTTTTGGGTTTGGAATAGTAGAATTGTGGTATTTGCTCTACTAAAAGGGTTCTGTTTGAGAAACAGATTTGTTTTTATCTTGTTTTGATGAGGTCTACTTTTGTGAATTACACCTTCAGTTTGTATAAAAGAATGTGATTGAATCTACTTTTGTGAATTACACCTTCAGTTTGTATAAAAGAATGTGATTGAAGTATTTTTCACCCATCACCTCCATATTTTGGTTTGACTTCCCCTATTGATTTTGCAGTATTCTTTTTGAAGCTCTTATTATGGTGATTTTGAACCTTCGAATGCAATCCTTTCAGTCAGACCATTTACGAGTTCTTTAGGCCACACGGTATTGGATAGGCAAACTTAACAGGTAGACAGCTACTTGTTTCTTGAATACGCACATTTTTATACACTTTAAAAAAATACTATAAACATTTGTAAATCAAAACCATTTATCAAAATTCACACAAGTTAACAAGGACACCAAGTTCTTTTGCAAACACCAAATTCCTAAATATTTCACTTCTCCCTACAGAGAAAAGAAAGATAATAAGTAATATCATATCATATATCATATAAGCCATTGTTAAGTCCCAACCATCTCTAATCATTTCATCATTGTACTTGAATGTGCATCTTCTTTGATAACGGCCTATGGCGGGGAGCAAGCCTTACCTGCAGCCTTTCCGATAGGCTTTTTACCCAGCAGGAGAACTTCACCCCGGTTCAATATTCTACATGGGCTCGTTCAGAGCTTTTAGGCGCTGATAATCTAGGTTGTAGCGACTAGACCAGTATTACAAAGGCACGTAGTGCTCCTTCCTTCAATAATTCCCAGCTGAAGAGATGCTGGTCTAATATGGGGTCCCCCCCACCAGCGGGATCAATCTGCTTTAGGCTGATTGTCGAAAGTCAGTACCATCCCGTTAAGGACAGGTTAGTCCGAGTATCCGCTTATATTAGTAGAAGAGAGGCCAGTATATGATTCACTCTTTTTAATGACCTCTATTCGTGAATGATTCCCGCCCGGAAGAGGAAAAGGATTTGGCTTTTCTATGACTTCACTGAACAAGCAACGGATTGAGCAACTAGCGCGAAAGCCGTTGCGCTAACGCGCATCCGTTTTCTTGCTGCTTCGAAAAGTTTGTTTGGTCGAGACAAATATGTTATTCACATCAAATGATAGTGTCCTTTCTCCGTGACCAGGTTTTCCAGGAACTTTTCTGATCTGACCACGAACGTACATAGCCGCATGCCCAATCCATGCAACAGCCCCACCGCACGGTGTGCAGCCCCCAGGCAAGCCGAGCCCATCCCAGCAGCCACCGTGCATCCCAGTCGCGGGTGGTAGAAAACCCGGTCCAGCACGCTCCTCGATGTCGGAGGACCCCACATGATCCGCTCTATTTGGCCCGACTAGTTCGGTCAGACCAGCCAAAGGAGCAGAGGGGACCTCGAGACAACCGCACGCCGACTGCGAGACGTGGATGCCAGCCGCACACAAGACGCAGCCTGCACGCAGCCACCCCGCGACGATCCTGCAGCCCGGTGACCCGCACGCAGCCCCTGCTTTTAGTAAAGATTACTGAATTTAAATGGCCTGAGCAGAATTTAAATAGCATGGTTATAACTATATCAACAAGCATACCTGATGATGTGTCTTGAGAGCCTTGTTCGTCATTCTTTACGTCACAGTCATCAGGCTCGTATTGTATTGTGTTTAAAGAGATGAAAGTGGGGTTAATTGTTTAATATGTGTTATGCATGAATGTGAGGTTAATTGTTGAAATGCTTGTAAGATTGAGTTGGTGAATTGGTGCACCAGAACCGACGGATGACCAGCCGCGACGCGACATGACCGCCCAGCTCGCGACGCGAAATCGCAGTTTATGTCGAAAACCCTAACGACAAAACTGTATCTGAAGCAGAGGTTATACGGGCTGAAGATGCAGGAGGGATCGAGTTAGGACAACATGTGAATATCTTCAATCAGGAACGAATCTTTCGATTCGGTACTCGGTAAAAATATATTTTGCTACAACAAAATCGGCGCCGTTGCCGGGGAAGACAAGTAGGATATCAAAACAAGCTACAAATTCAGCCTCCATAGTAGATGCAGCTATGACAGACTGTTTGGCACTTTTCCATGATATTGCTCCTTCGGCGAGGAGAAACACATAGCCAAACGTTGACTTGCGACTGTCAAGGCACCCAGCAAAATCTGAATCTGAATATCCAATCTCTGGACGACTGCACCTTACATCATAGCAGCACGCCGGTGAGAGTTCTTTGTAGGTACGCGGCGTAGTACCGTCGGGGACGAAAAGGGGGGATCCTATCTGAACCTCAACCCAGACCGGTTTAACGGGTTTGCTCGCTGGGTCACGGAACACGCGCGTACGGAGGCTGTTGACGCGGATCTGCTCGCAGAATCTCAAGCAGACCGGTTTAAGTGGTTCTTATCCAATTCTGACCCAGCGAGCAAACCCGTTAATGTATTTATTGGAGTGATCTTCATCTGCAATACTTATCATTCTTCCTTGTCCCACACTTTACATTTCCTATATAATGAAACCAAAAATATCTAACCCTCTTTAGAAAAAAGTGAAATGAAGCTTCGACCGGGCCCAAGAGAGGGATGCCCCATATAGAGGGGAGCTGCCATCCGATGCGTACTCGCCTTTACGATAAGGGAAAGGACTTTCGATCGCCCATATCATTTAACAAACAGTAGCGAGGGCTTTTACCTGTGTATGGATCGCTGTTCTGTTTGTCAAGATAGCGTGGGAAGGATTAGCTCATTGATGTCCTTTCAGGCTGTTTAATGCATGTTCTATACGGTATGAGGGTAAGGAACAACAAGGGTATCAGTGAATGAGGAATAACTGAGAACTGGTAAGCTATCCCATATCGATATTCTCTAATAAGGCTGCTTTCGAACAACTAAAGGACTTAGCATTTCTTCTTTTCGACCTGAGGGAAGTGCGGTCAAGATTCAACTCAAAGCTTTATGACTGAACGAGCTACTGAAGAGCTGGAAGAAATCGCCACCTTGAACCTGACCTGCCCGGAGGAACTGTCTTTGTTACTTCTTCTTCGGTACGGAACCTTCCTCTTGTAGTTCCTTCTTCTCTTCATTGAGACCTTTTCATTGAACTCAATTATCAGTACCGGTAGTAAGCATAGCGGCTAAAGAACGACTAATATCAACCATTATCTTTCTGAGACTTTGCTGCTTCCACAACCAGAATATCCTAGCTTAGGAGTTCTTCCTTAATGTCTTGCTACGCTCTACTAGAATTCTATTCTTCACAAACAACAGGTCTTGCAGAGCCTTATCTCGAGATTAGCAACAAGGTCTCAAACAAAAGAACCCTCAGGTCGAAACAACGGGTTGTACCAAACCTTCTCATCCGTGTTCTGTCTTCCATGGACGGATGCGGAAATTGGTATTTGTTCTCCTTTCTCTAACATTAGGCGGTACACCTACACTCCCAGATACATATAGAATTCTGCGGAAAGCCGTATTCGATGTTTTCCATACGAGCTCAACGAAACATGGTTCTCAACGAAAGGAAATACGGTGCTCACATCATGACTACAGACATTCGATATGTTCATCTCCGTATTCATTGCACAATCTTGGACCGTCAAATCACCCCCTGGTTGTAGATAAAACAACTTATCATTCTCAAAGAGGCCCATATAACTACTCATCTTATCGACGAGACACGTGGACTCTTGGGCCCACGACAAACTCACGTCGTCCCACACCCAAAGTTCTAAAGCATTATGCATCTCGTCATCTACCCACAAAGTAGTCGAAGCCAAAAAACCGAGCGAGCCCCAATATTCAACGAGCCTCTTATCACAAAATTTTTCCAACTTCTCGCTAGGGGGCATAGGAACACGATAGGACTCAAACTTCTCGGTAGAAAAGTTAAAAGACTGGATAAAATAGTCGTCTAAGTTATTTAACCAGTAATAAGTGCCGTTCACGTGAATTCTCGAGAATGGCTCGCTGTAAGGATAGAAGGTGTAAGGACGAAAGTTGACTCGTTTCCATGAGTTAGTCTTGAGAGAATATAATTCGGCCACGGCAAGGGACCAAGTGAAATCATCATTAGATCTTCGCATAAATCTTATCACCTTGTAGTCCTTAGACGTGGAATCATACCCGAAAGCAAAATAATTGCGGATACACCTTTCTTACCTGAAAAAGAAAAAAAAAAAAATGTGGATCACATTAAGTTATATTGAACTTAGCATTACAAACTACTATCTACCAAGGCTTTGATTGAGGAGCCTTGAGCCTTACGCTCGATTTGTTATATTGCACTTTTCTATCAAGCCCTTTGAAGAGTAAAAGGCTCCTCTATCAAAGCATTAGGAGCATGCTTTATATGGATTTCCCAAAAAAAAAAAAAAGTCCGATCACTTTTATCATTACTCAAATTCTAACTCAATTTTAACTCAATCTCACTATCCTAAATATTATCAACACAATTAAATAATGTCACTCAATCATTCTTACACATTACATCAACTCTAATTTACTATTCATTCACTCACATAATTTTGACTAACTATCACTTCCTATCAAAACTCATTTTGAGTGAATATATTTTTATTCAGACACCCCTAAATGAAAACAAAAATAAATATTTAAAACCATTTTGAATAGTACCTCGGGTCCAAGGTTGCGGGAGAAGTAGGAAGGATTTTGAGTTCGTTTGTTGTGGGATTCCAAAGAGCCTCTTGGGTCCAAATATCCTCTTGGTGAAGGTCGTCGTGATATTTATTCCAAGTGTTATCATACAAAAGTAAAATCAAACCCTTGCAAGACTCATATGGATGAAAGACAGGGTCTGGAAAGGGATTATCAATCTTAGTTAATATTGTGGGCTCCAGATTCTCTTTGTCGATTGAAACTACCACGTAGTTCGTCTCTTCCATGCTTGGGTCCTCCGCAATAATAAACTTGCTCCTCCTCTTCGATTGAAACAAACTTGTATGCAACCAATTGTCATCAGTGATAGAGAAAGTTTTGCACAAATTCAACTTACTCTTGTTATTCTTGTTCAAACTGATGGGGAAAGATGAAGGTTTGAAATTGAATAACGGGTTCTTCTTCCGGCCGACGGAGAAAGATGAAGGTTTTAATAACGGGTTTGGGTTCAGATTTAGCGACGCCATATTTTATCTATGCCGGAAGAGAAATAATACTCCACGGAAAAAAATTATAAATACCGAACTAAAAATAAAAATTTGTATCATAAGAACGGGGAGTTAGAATTTCATTAATGGTAGACTCCTTTCAAAACTAAACTATTAATTTATCAAAACAAATAATAAATAATATCTTTTATATTCTATTTAAAACAAAAAACAAGTAGTTATAATAATATATCAGTAGTTATAAATTCAGATTTAAAAAAAAAAATAAAAAAATAAGTCACACATATCAAATATGAAGTCAGCCCATAGTCAAATAAGTCCTCACCCTCCAATTTAATTAAATCAAAACAGAAATAAGAAATTATCTCATTTCATAAACAAAATCAAATATCTACACCGTGTATGGCCACAAGGTAACACACACCTCATGTTACAAATTCAACTTGCAACGGTCACATTTGACTTAGAAGAGTGTCTGTCCATTATCTCCTTTACTCAACCTTTGACATGAGATACCTTTTGGAAAAAAACAACTTAAATACACTCATACAGAACAGTGCAGAAATTTCAAGACTAGAAATACATTTGCAGAGTAAAGTTCTACTCATACAGAATCCACCATTTCCCCTTGTTGTCGAGCTAGGTATCTTTCTCTTCTTTCTTTCTGCAAAAAAGGAAAAAAAAAAATGGAAAGAAGAGAATATTAATTAAAAGATCAAATCCAAATGATGTCAACTATATAATCTCTAAATTTAATGCGAAACCATAACCCACCCATTCATCAATAACAAGTCCTTCTCCGATGAACTTTGGGCCCGTGTCCTCCGGAGGCTTCTTGCGGGACTCGAGCTCAGCCTCGGCTTCTGCCAGCTGGCGATTTAGTTTCTCCAGAGCCTTTCAAAGTAACCAAAAAAGGTGTTTGATTACTACTTCCAATGGAAACTCGCGTACCTATATCTATATGTATAATTGTTGGCAGAGCAATAAATAAAACCTCTATAGGTTTCCCGCTCTTTTTTTCAATTAATGTGGAATAGTTACATTATACATTAATAAAGTGTAATAATAATTTAAACTAATTTATTATGTAATAATTACTACTAATACTAACTAACTATAAATTTACATTAAATAGTATGTGAAAGTTACATACTTATACAAAATTGCATTGCAATTTTTTTCTTTAAGATAATTATTCTACAATAAATATTATTTTTCGTCTTATTAAGCGATTTTTCTCTTTATTAGTTAATTGACATGTGTGTCATAATTAAACTCCTTAAAATTATATAAGTAATTACTACAATAATAATAAAAATAATTGTAATACTTTTCTAACTAATTAATTGTATGGTCAGTCTAAATTAAAATACATTGTCCATTAAATTTATGTCATCAATATAAAGATTCACAGGCAAGTTAAATAATTTATATTTATATTGTACATTTAGTCAAAAAAAATTTAATGTAATACATCCATTATCTAATTTAAAATTTCAAATATTGTATATATACATATAATACATAAGTTTTTATTTGTCTCAGTGCATGTGCACATGGACGACTACTAGTTCTTAAAGAAAGAGGCATGCAAAATTATAATAAGACCAAAGGCATTCAAAGTTACAGGGACTAGAAAATGTTTCACTTACAGGACACGGATGCTCAACATCCAGAAAGACTACACGAAGTATCTGCTCCACAGCCACTTGATCCTTATGGTCATCGAACTATGCCATAGTAAAATGAAATAGATCTTAATGCAATAAATTTTCACAAACTTTTTTTAAAGCAACCGATATTATAAACAACAGAAGAATGTAACAAACCATTTCAGGTATGTAGTCCATTGGCCCTGTTACTTTCAAGCTCATAATTTTGAACTTATCACGACTTTTTTGGTCCATCGGCTTCTCATTGTTCTCTGGGGGCTCTACAAACTTGAATACTGATGGATAAAAAAAATCACAATATCCAATTTAATCAATGAATGAATAAATATCCTCATATTCAGTATTCATAGCCAAATGATTACCAGTTGCAATTATACTCTCGCCGGGAGCAAGAATAGCGCCAGGAGGACGCATAAAGCAGCTTTTAGGGGCAGTTGTTTGGAACTAGAACACCAATAATAAACAACATCACTCATAAAACAATATCAATCTAGAACTTTCTACTCATGACGATTTATAGCTTAAACCCCAAATATGGATGAATAGCAAGAGAAACGGGAGATCAAACAAACACAGTCAAAATGCTTGGAGTACCTTGAAAGCCACGTGGGATTTGCTTGTATTTTTTATTTTAATAGCACTTCTGACTTGCTTGCCAGGCTCATCTGACAGTAATTAAAGGAAACGGTATAAGCACACAATACACAGCAATCAGGTTAAGCAAATTATAAACATGTCTAGCCTCTAGCGAATGAACACACGAATTATTCAAATAATTAAAGGGAATATTGTGAGAAATTCTCACTTCCCCTTCTAAAAGTGCAACTTTTTTGGTAGCAATATCAGTCCTTTCGGCCGTTAGATTGGTCGCAATAGACAAAAGTGGTATTTATGAAAACCCAATGATTAAAAGAGCATATTTTTTTTTTTTTTTTTGCAATAGCTGTATCTAATTCAGAACCATATATAACAATCAATAATATCCTCCATGGACATGAAAATGCTGGTTGAAAATGTAGTTTGATAAAGAAGGGACTTCACCGGTTTTCCCAAATTCAGCTCATGTAAAGATAGCTATTATACTATTGACCTTATATTTCTCTAATTAGAAAATCCAATGAATTAAGAAAGAGAAATTCCTTGGTAACAATTATACTCATAATCATCCACAAACATCAAATCTAACAATTCAAGTCAAAATTACTACAGCATTTTTTCTTNTCTTGACCCAATGAAATGAAAATAAATTATCCACCCAAATAAAAATGCAAATCAGTAGGAACCAACTCCCTGCAACATCAAATCAAGTCATGAAAAGCGAAAAACAAGAAAAGAACGGCACAGTCCGAAGTCAACAGAAGCTCGTACAAGGGAAATATAGCTTATTCGAAGGATCGAGCTTCAGACGACGGCGCGTGGGGAGAAGAGATCTGGCCACCGAGGAAACCGAGCTTCCCGCTCCGCCCTGTGCCCCCGATCCCTCCACCGGAGGGTGAGCGTTGCTGTTCCCATGGCCGTAATTCTGCTGGTAGTGAGAGAAATTCGAGGAGGCGGACGCCGCCGACTGGGAGTTCCGGAAGGGGAGCTTAAAGAGACCCCACACTTTGCCGTCCGTTTTCTCCTCGGCGATTGCCATTGAATTGGATTTTCCGATCGCCAGAGTACCTAAAACGACGTCGCAGGGATGTTGCGCTTTTCTTTGGAGAGAATGACTTTTTAAAAAGCTCTTCGTTGATGGGTTGTGTGTGCGGAAGATTTCTAACGAGGACGTCTTTGTGTACTTACTACTTGTTTTTTATCTGCGGATTATGGGTCGGGCTATCGGGTTCGGGTTAAAGTGTGGTTTTGAAAATTCAAGTTTCAAAATGATGCAATATTGAGAATCAACATCAAATCTTTACTTTTATAACTAGTTTTTTCTTTACTTTTATAACTAGTGATAAGGATATTTTCGAAGTTTTTTGTCTTTTGGTAAGGAAAGAGTGAGAGGATTCAAATATTCAAATACTTTTACGAGGCGATCTAACGTTAGACAGATGAATATATCGTTTTTACTAAACTAAAAATTCATATGAGTGTTATGAAGAATATCATACTTTTATTTTTGTTATTTTATAAAATATAATATTTCACTTTGAAAATTATAAATATATATCGAAAAAATATGGTTGTTTGTACTCGTTGTTGTATATATATGTAGTCTTTTCGGTTGATCAAGCGTAATAATATATATTTATAATTGGTATACAATTCAAAGGAAGCTAGTGTGCCAACAAGTCATTTATGTGATAAAATAAGATTTAATCATAAATTTAGTTGGATATTTTATAAATAATATGATATAAATACCGCGTAATGGTATGTATTTGTAGCTTTTTGCATTGACAACACGAAAACATATATGATTATGTACCATTAAAAGGTACATAAACTTCAAAAGAATTGTGTCAGAAGTCAATTTATGCGATAAAATAAGATTAAACGAGAAATTTGGTTAGGTATATTTGTAGCTTTTTTGAATGACGCAACATGCATAGGTTTATGATTGCTACCACTAAAAGGAGCAAAAACTTCAATGGAAGAGTCAATTTATGCCATGAAATCTATATATATATAAAGAGGTTGTTGGAAAAATACATTAATAGAAAGTTTGACCAAATAAAAATAATATTTGATTTACTATTGATGAAAAGTTCAAAAAAACACATGTGAATCTTAAGTAACAAAATCTAAATCCTATTTTTTTGGTAACAAATTTGGAGATTCTTATGGCAAAATTTGAGTCTCATTTTTTTCGTATCATATTTTATTGTTTTAACCAAAATTTAAATCATCTTTTTTGGTAACAAATTTAGAGATTCTTATGCAAAAAATATGTCAATTATTTATGAAAACAATTCTAAATACAAATTAATTTAAAAACCGTGCAAATTGGATACAAATTTAGGAAGCAAATAGTTGTATAATTATTAATCAATTCTTCCAATCTTATTGAATACTGTTTTTTTTCAAAAAAATTGTGTAAATTGGATAAAGCTACGTGCAATTTTTATTTTAAAATAAAATTGATATTTGGACGGTATGTACATTCAAAATTGTGTCCACAATTGTTGGAAACAAAAGCGGTTCATCATTGATATTTAACGTCACCTTATCCAATTATTTAGGAAAAATTGTGTGCAACTTTTCAAAATTTAAATGCATCGATTTTTTTGGATTCTTATGTTTTTTCTTAACCATGTTTTACAGAGATTTTGGTAAGTTCATATCATTTTCTTTAGAAAAAAGACAATTGCATAAACATTAACAATTTATTTTAATTTTTTATTAAAATTATTTTCAATTCAATTTGTTTGGTACAAAAATCGGTGCAATGTTAGCAAAATTCGGTTGCATTTTTAGAAAAAATTGAAGATTTTTTTTATTTGATTTAAAAAAATATTCGGATAAATTTGTTTGATCAAAAAATCGGTTTATTGGTAGGAAAATCGGTTTCATTTCCAAGAGTAACTAATGTTTCTTTTCAATTTTTCTTAATTGAAATTTAGAATTAGATTTAAATAAATAATGAGTGAAAATCCCTAAAAAATTCTACTTTTGTTTCTACTTTAATTTTGTTTAATAAATAAGATCCTTTAATTTTTTTTAAAAATTTATTAACTAATAACCAATAATATGCAACTTTGGATAAATTCGAACACCTATGTAGTAGTTTACATGACAAAGAATCAAATCAATAATGTTGTACATAAGGAAGTGTTTAATAACATATAAATTTCATTTTCATGAAATTTTTAATGGCATGAGACAATTTAAATACAAAAATACTTTTTAAAAAATAAATAGGTAATAAATGTTCCCGTGCATCGCACGGGTACCGTACTAGTAAGATTTAATACATATCTTAATTAATTTGTTATTATACTTCTAACCTAATGTACAAACTACCAACAGTACATGTTAAAGAAGAGTTATGATGTAAATAATATTAGCCCACCAGAAAGACCTACTGACGAAANATGCGTAAAAAGAGACTACAAGTATGTAATAACAATTTATTTTTATATATTAATAGACATAATTTTCGAATTTAATGCTAGGTGTTGGAGTACAGGAAAAGAAGAAAAAGACTCATGAAATGAAAGGTTTGGTTTAGTGAATACACCTTTTATGGGTTTGATTGATTACCCAATTTTGGGCATTATGTGAAGAAAACCTCTTTCACATGCTACATCAAATCCATAATAATCTTCTTCCACCCAAAGTGACAAAACAATGCAATTATTAATTTATGAAAAAAAAAAGTTTCAAATTTGAAGTAACTGATTTGTGCAATTATTCATGTTACATATTTTTTCCCTTTATTGTTTTCATTTTCCCTTCAATTTTTGGGTTTTCTTTCAGAATATTTATTGAACTTTCTTATGGATCTTTACTCTATTTTCCACGGACTTTAAGGGATTTTATTTTATTTTTTATTAAACTGCTTTAGAAATTTTACACAAATTGCATCGTTATTATACTTTTTTGTTCATTTTTTCACTATGGCAACTGTTATGGAATCGACATTGTTGCGCTATAGTAAGGAAAGTTTCAACCGAGTCCAGGCTCATATTCTTTCATTTCTTTTTTATCAAAATAAAAAACTACTGTTAATTTTATGAGGACATAACTAGGTTTAATAATTAGATTTNAAGAGTGGAGTGGGTAGGAAAAGCAAATGGTTACCAAAATGCGCGTTGACATCAGCATGTTGACTTTTGTAACATGGACCAATCCCACTATTTGATCATTTCTGGATTTTATTTGCTGTCTGGATAGTAATCACACGTTTTAGATTATTTGCTTTGAAAGAGGAAGGTCAGGAGGAAAAATTAACGGTTAATTGGTCATTACTATTACCATGTTCTTCTAATATTGGCATCGACATTTTCTTTTATACGATTTTGTTTGCATTCTTTTGCCCTTCATTCAGAAAACCACACAATAATATAATCCAACAATATTTCACGTTCATTAAACAGTTGTAAACTTGTGATTAATTAGTCTCACGTACCCATATATAGTGATCATTATTTGTTATCATCAAATAAATTCCTATAGTCTATATATGTGCACTGTGATATAGGAGAAACAAAAGAAATGGACCGAGAAAAGAATAATTTTGAATTTGTCCGACTTACGTACCCTTTATCCCTAAAAATTTTTAAGAGTGTATTCGTTTATGATTCTTAAAGACTTTTTAAAACTTTAGAAAACTTAATCAGTGTTTAATTTAAACTTTTTTCAGATTTTTAAAAGTCCTGAAGTATACATTTTAAAAAGTTTTACAAAATACTATGTATTTAACTTATTTGAGACTGTAATCCGTTTAAATTTTTTAAGATTTGTTGAATTTAAGGAAAAAAAATCTTGAGTTATATATAAAGTCTTACAAAAGGTATTTAACTTATTTGAAACTATGATTTGTTACTTTTTGACATTTGTTAGAATTTTAAAAAAAAAAATACATTCCAAATCTCACCTCCATACTTAAAATTTCACATATTCTTCCTCATAGATTATGAAAAGTTTAAAATTTAAAAAAGTCCCATAGCTCAAAATCGAATACATCCGCGAATTTCTTTATATATATATATATACACGCACTTCCATACAGCCTCTTTATGGCATCTATACGTACAACAACAAAAGAAGACAATAAACAAAGGAAAACAAATAAATACAAACAAAAAAACCCAAAAAGCAATATCTATATCTATTCATAAAGTAAACAAAGCACGTTTTTTATTTTTCTAGTTGGGACCCCAACAGCTCAAGTACATGACCGTACGGAGAGACTCCTCCTCGTGCCTCCGCTTGTCTGCTGCCCCGTCAGCATTCGACCCCGTGGACCCCGCCGCACTGGAATATTTCCTCGCTACAGAACCTTCCTTGCGGGACTTCATGCTCGGCTCGCACTTCTTCTTGGATGCCTGCAGCTGGTCTTTGATCCCCTGCATCGCCCTCATTCCCGTCTGGTACGCCACCCTACTCATCTGCGCAACGTAGGCTCGGTGATTATTATCCGTGTTGTACTGTGTTTTCGGAAAGTACAAGTTATTAAAGCCCGCTAAAATGTTTTTCTTTACTAAGTACAATAAGATTAGGGATATGGAATGAGGAAAAGCGGTGCGGATATATATGGGAAGAAAATTATTAGGTGGCGAGGCTTGATTGGTTGGTGGGGTTTTCCCGATCGTGACAACCGGCTGCGGAGGTAGCAGAAGCGTGTGGTGACCGACACGTGGCGGTTGAAGTTCCACTGGATGTGGGCGAGGGAGCGAATTTTGTGGAATTTATGAGTGTTTATGTTGCGATTTTAATTGGATCAAACCATAATTATCTTATGGTTGTTGTGCTTATCCATTTTGTTTGGTTGTGTTTGCGAGTGAGATTTTGTGTTTAAGATGATTTTTTTTTTCTTTTTTTGGTATAATTGTTTTTAGATTTTGGACAAAAATAAATTTCTCTAAACTATATATAATAATAGGATAATATGTTAATACGTACAAATATGTTTCTCGGAGTTGATATACTCCTTATTACGTAGAATTTACGTACTTCTAGGATCACACACGTCATTTGTCATCTCTTGATATTATTTGCATGGAAATTGTTTTGTAAACTACATTATAAAATTAAATAGGTATTCCTCTTAAAATTGTTGCAGTAAATAAATAAATGAGCGGTAGCTTTACATTGATAGGTCATACTCTTACATTAATATACATTATTCCATATATTTTTAAACTATACTTCAAATTGTAATATTAAAAAATTAAAATATTTCTTAATATATAAATATGCAAGAAACTTTAATTGACAAATTGTTCGACAAACACTGATAATTAAACCTTGTGGTTAACCTTTATCTTCAAATTCAATAGCTCCATCAAGAAAAAAAAAAAGAAAAAAGAAAGAAAAAGACACCCAAGAGAAAGAAATTCTATTTAAAAGTAGTATATTTATGAATCTTTTGTTTTGTTGGTCGAAAATCCTGTGTACAAGGTCAAATCGCGCAGGTTGAAAGGTCAAATTATTTGGCGGGAATAGAGTTTAGAGGGTGATGACTAATAGACATATTGACATGGAGCTTATCCAACTAAATACAATTCTTATCTTACAAAAGTACTCCAAAGATGCTTCTACGAGGTTCCAAATCATAGAAAGCTCAAAGCTTCCTCATGGTTGCATCTAAGATACACAAAGTTAAATAAAACGAGTAGGTCGTGAGCTCTGTTTGATTTCACTTGTTTAATAAATTAGTCGAGCTCAAACTCGTTAAGGCTTAAAAATTGAGTCTTGAGTCTTTGACATAGTTATCTAGAATACAAACAAGTAAGATAGGAAAAACTCAAAAAGTACTAAAATATTGTAAAAAAATTAAAAAAGGTCATAGAGTGTGTACTTAATTCAAAATCTCATAATCAGTACCAAGCTTAATGGCTTCTAAAACGGGCTTTCCGTACTATAGAATGGGCCTTTTACAATGACGATGCGGCCCATGTCAAAAAGCCCAAACGTTCAGATTGCAATTGGGGCTGTGAGTGAACGGTGTCGTACTAGCCTAATTAACTGCACAAAACACGCGTGCGTTTGGTGATCGACGGTTTTGATTCCCGCCATGGATGCCCTCATCCACTCCGCGGCCTCTCGATTCCTCGCCCGGCGTCCCCACCGCCCGGACCGTACACCTCTCCGCCAGTGCGTGTTCTCCGTGAGGTTCGCCGCACTCGATTCCGCCACAGAATCCCACGCCCTGCACCGATTCTAGGGTTTTGAGCATTCTGGTTTTCGTGTCTCTTGGTTTGTGTGTGTTGTTTTTCAGGTCGAGTTTGAAAATCCCAGTGCCGGAGCAGAAAGCGAAGTATTGGGAACATCTGCAAGCAGCTGTTGATGTCGTCGAGCGCGCCTGTCGTCTCTGTGTTGATGTAATTTTGTTGGGGGTTTCTCTAGATGAGCTTTCTTCCGCATTACTGCTGCTGAAACTTATATATATTTTTCTTGATTTTTCCTGCGAAGATAGGTGCAAAAATCATTGTTCGCAAATGATGGAAACATCGTCGAAAAATTGGATCAGACACCTGTCACCATTGCAGATTTTGGAGTTCAAGCTCTTGTTAGCCTAGGTAACTTTTACTCCCCCAAGAATAAGTAATGTATTTCATTAGTTGATTTTACATTTATGTGTTTGGATACCTATATTATGTTTGTAACATTTTTGCTCAAATGCGGCAGAGATGGGCAAATTATTTCCGTCCATTCCTCTGGTAGCGGAGGAAGATTCAGGATTCGTACGCAAAAATAATCTAGTGGATGCTGTTGTTCAAGTGGTTAATGATAAATCGTCATTAAGAGATGAAGCATTTAATCAAGATGATGTTTTGAAGGCAATTGATAGAGGGGGGAAAGATGCATATTTGTTTGGACGAGAGCCAGCTACTTATTGGGTAAGCTCTGTGAAAATGCATAGTGTATTGTGTTTTCAGGAACTAAAGGTAGATTGTTCTGTGATGTGAGATCTATTGGCATAATTGCTCCATTGAAGTTCACAAGGAATGTGATCTTATGAATGATAGTTTCTTTTCTTTTTCTTTTTTCTTTGGCTCAGGGCCGGTCCTGACATTTTTGGGGCCCATGGAGAAAATTGGGTAAGGGGCCCTTTTGTCAACACATACATTTAATTACAGTGAAAAATAATAATAGACAAACACATAAAAAAAGAGCCTGGGAATCAAACAATGAAAATAAAATACCAAAATTATAAAATATAATCGAGAAATATAACCTGATTTATGCATTGGATAATGATCTTAAAACCAAAAAACCCTAATAATTGTAGTAGGTCTCTCGGTTGGGTGTTTCACTTTCGCGAATAAATAGAAGAATCAATTGAAGACTGAAAAGAAAGGCTTAATCGTCGAAATAGTTGCTCCAAATTGTTTATCCGCTACACTCAAAAATTTTTCCGCCCGTTAGAAAGTACAACTTTGAAATAGACGTAAGTAAAAAAGAAAAGCAAAGCACGGTGCTATAAAGATGGGGAGGAGTATAGTGCACAATGGTGTTTACGAGACGGAAATTATATTACTCTTCTTTCCCAAGTATCCTTGTCGTCATCTTAGCCTACCACCTTTATACTTTTTTTTATTCTTTCCCTATCATCTTTATCTGAGCGTGGGAAGTTGTGTGGAAATGTTGGATGAGGAATATTGATGGAAAAATTATTTTGATATTCTCTCCACTTGCCTTTCCCGTTGCTTCCAATTCCAAAAGAAAAAGTGACTTTGATTTTTTTTTATTGCTTATGATTATTTTCTTATATGTGTTTGGGCTTGGGCCAATAAAAGCTAATTTTTTTTTGGGTTTTTTAATTGGTAGAAAAATTCACTAACAAAAATCCATACACATATATATAATGTAGATATAAATTCGGGGCCCCAAATATTTGGGGGCCCATGGCCAATGCCCACTTTGACATTAGTCAGGGCCGGCCCTGCTTTGGCTTGTAATCCTGAGAGTTGGCCAATATGATGGATATTTGCAGATATTGGATCCTATTGATGGGACACGTGGTTTTGTCAAAGGTAGTGAAGCTCTCTATGTGGTATGTTTTTCTTTTCTAGATTCTCTTTGCTAGTTTCTCGTCTATTAGTTCTATGGGACGTGATGTCATGGAGGTTTTTCCTCTCTAGAATGCATTTTTTTTTAACTTTCACATTGGTTTTAGGATGTCATTTCAAGCGTGTAATTATATAGACTGGTGCTATATCTTGAATACACAGTAAGGAGTGGTAGTGTTATAAATATGATAAATATGAAATGACACTCACATTTGAGCAATAACAATTTCAATGCTCAGAAAGGAGCTTAGGCCTCTGCTTGATTAAATAAATGAGATGTATGGTCGATTTATTATTAAACAGGATAAGCAAATTGAGCTGAAGTAGATCGTGAATAGTTCTGCTAATTGGTAGCTCTTTTGTATTTCCAAACCCGCCCCCCATTCTGAAATCCTGTGCCCGCCCTGGTTATAGATATGTTTGTCTCTAATTCTCTTTATAATGTGATTAATAACCATCATATGCGATTTTGCTAGTTCTAAAAGTTCTACTTTTCTTTGCTTGGCACTGCCTTGAGATTTTCCTTTGTTAGTTTCTTGTGATCTTGAGAACCTTATGAACAAATCATTAGATTTACAAACTATTTTTGGTTGATTAATTCAGAATGAAGCAACAAGGATTTTCAGGGAAATTTTGAAATGGAACAATTTCACTGAATGGATCTCTTTACAGCTTTTGATGGACATAATTGTCATGTTACTCTGCTCTGCTAGCTGTGATTTCTTCGCGCATTGCAGTCACATGTGACGATTCGTTATTTTATGCTACCACCACACTGTTTTCTTCAGGTAGGCCTGGCTTTAGTTGTTGAAGGAGAGATTGTTCTGGGTGTTATGGGATGTCCAAACTGGCAGTATGGAGATTCTGTCCCTGAGGTCGAGGGAAAAGAAAATACTGATTCCAGATCAGGGATTATTATGATATCCCACATCGGTTGGGGAACTTGGAGAACAACATTGTGGAATGCGCAAAATAGTGATACCAAATTGACTCACAAGTGGACCAAGTGCCTGGTTGACAGTCTTCGCAATGTTCATGAAGCACGCTTTTGCATTCCAGAGAGTCAAACGTGGGAGTCTTTGCCCCTGTCAATTCAGTTTAATGCCACTACTCATGCTGACAATGTTGGGGAAAATAATGTTCTTCTTCTCCCTGCATGTTGTGGAAGGTGCTTTTATATCATGGAAAATATACATTTACCGTCCAGTTATTTGGCTTTATGACACGTACTTCTGTCAACTTCTAATACCATCATGCCACTCCTTTACTAGTTTTATTGTATATATAATACATATTGTGAAAAGTTTTTAAGAATCACCTGTAATTCTGAATGCGTATCATATAGGAGGCTAGGAGCATTAATTGTGTGTATTTGGGTTAGAACAATTCGTAGGATCCATATTTATTATCATGGGACTACTGATGCCTGTAGAAGTGCACGGCAATAGTCTGATAACTGAATGAATCTGAATTAAAGAATCTTACTCTGGCCTAACTATCTCCCTCACTATGATAATTAATATAAGTTCATCAGCTGTGGTGTTTGTGTTTTAGGCAGGGTTGAAAAGCAGTATAGACATTTATTCAATGCGTCTCTTTTATTATTATTATTATTATTTATGGCCAGTATAATAGTATTCAATGCGTCTCTTTTATTATTATTATTTGTTATCACGTTTGTGCAGTCTATGTAAGTATCTGATGGTTGCATCCGGGAGGGCATCGGTTTTCTTTCTTCGTGCAAGGTCCAAATCTGTTATCAGGGTATATTTCTATTGTTCCTTATCGTTGTTAATCGAATTAACAAAGTTCATTTTCTTTTCAAAAAGAAAAATAAATGAGAAATGAATAGCTTGAGTACATTTTACTTCACAAAAATGTAGGTGTGGGATCATGCTGTTGGTGTCATATGTATTCATGAAGCCGGTGGAAAGGTATTGCCATCTGCCATTATCCTATTCTATTCTACGTTTCATTACGAACTAGCCTGCAGGTCACAATAAAGCCCAAATTAAACACCTTATGCTTACATATCAAGTCGAGTTCTTCAGTTCTTATGTTTGTTGCGAGATGAAATTGCAATTTGCAATCAAGTATGCATTATTGCCTATTAGCTATCCATATTAGAACAAATTTTATTGCATATCTTGGAAATTTCTTTTACTCTAGTAAGATGGCAAGTTAAAAGTGATCAGGTGACTGACTGGAAGGGTAGCAAACTCGATCTTTCAGCCGATCAAACTGGAAGAAGAATCTTATATCCTTCTGGTGGCATTCTGGTGTCAAATGATAGCTTACATAACCAGATACTAGACATTATATCCTCCAGCTGATGAATCTTTCATGTTATCTACCAATTTGTCGATTTCATGCTGTCGATTTTGACTGATATTGTTTTCCATTTGTTACCCTTTGATCTTTTGGAATGAGACTTGAATTTTACCTTATATACATGTGAGTCCTTGTAGATTGTAAAGATTTACCATCGCACAGAAAATTATCTTGGATCGAAATGCAGGCTTGATAACAAACAAGAACCAATAGTGTATGCACATGTGTACATGTACATGTATGTTGACTTACAGTTGTCATATATGGGAAAGCGACAAAAGCAAGATTTAAAGATAATTACAACAAATGAACAACTGATCCATTATTGCTATCTGCTCACGTTAATTCCCAATAATTTTCTTATCATTGTATTTAAAAAGTAGATTTTTAGAAGACCATATCGTACTTCCATGAGAAGGGTCTCGAATTTTTTTTCCCAGCCAGGTGTTCCAGGTCCTCTCTATAATATATATTATCAAAATTGAAACAATCAAAGTAAAATAATCACCCGACGATGACGGTTGTAAATGCATGGCAGCAGATATGTACCTACTTGTTTTTCGTTTTTAAAAAGAAAAAAAAAAAATTATAATATGGAATAGTATTATGGGGAACCAAAGTACAAATATAATATGCACAAATTGCTTTTAAAAAAAAACTAATGATTATGTTTAAATTAAGATAAATAATGAAAGGTTTGTTGAGAGAATAGACAACAAGTTTTTACCTAAATTATGTGTGTTTGTGGTCAACATTGGAACAATATATAGCAGCTTTTTTGGTAACTAATCCAACTAATTTAGAAATTGGACTAGAAATTACTAATTCTAGTACACAGAATTTTCTAGAAATTGTTGTATTTTAATTTTGTAACTAGAGAATATTAAGTATCCAATAAAATGAAAAATATGCAATCTAACATGAAAGTGGACAAAAGATCTCAATGACTAACGACAAGCGTGAGATATGCAATCTAACATGAAAATGGACAAAAGATCTCAATGACTAAGAGCATCTCCAATGCTATAAGTGTGAAAGACCATTATTTTTAACACATGTCAATTAGTGATTGTAATGTTAATCTAAATTGGAATAATATTAAAAGACTAAAAATTTCAATGAAACTAGTATCTTCAATGCATCAATTTGATAAGAAGTTATTTGTATAGGTGGATAATTCATTGATATAAAAAAAATAAAAAACTAAAACAAATATAAAGTAAATTGATGAGTCATCATGTTTAACATGGTGTTGGATATTAGAAAGTGTGCTCAACATTGTCAACATTAAATGACATCCAAATGAAAGAGTTCATGACAAGATGTATTGGAGAAAAAAATAAAGATACACTTTCAAAAGTTGATGATATGGATGACTTTTTATAATGTCAAAAATTGCATTGGAGATGCTCTAACAACAAGCGTGAGGAGTGAGGGATCGATTGATGATAAAGTCCAAATTATCAAAACAACATATAAGATGTATGGATACGTATCTTAATAAAATAAATAAAATAATGTAAATACATTTATTCAATCCGCTTGCTTTACCGAATTTTTGCAACTTTTACACCTATAATTATCAAAGGATTTTCTTCGCACATGATCTATAAACAAAGGTATTCAATTCTAAGTTTGCTAACGAGATTTGACAGTCTTTTAGGGATGCTTAATTGATAATTTTATAATATTTTGGAAGAAATTTGGTCTCATCTTTCTTCTTCTCTTCCTCCAATTTTTTAAACAAAAGAGAAGGGCGCACAAGCTAAGTCTTGCTTGCTGTGGTGTGCTCATGGATTCATGCAATTCGTCAAAATGAACAATAGAAGGCTAATATTTTTTAATAATCCAAAAATTAAAATAAAATTAATGCATGGATATGCGTGCCTCTGTAAAATATAATAATGTTTGACCTAAACCTAAAATTAAGCGCCTTAAGTGGGCTGTTAGTGACAAAGGTGGACGTTAAAGAGGATATGCACACACGAAATTCAACGTTTTTCAATTACTATATTTCAATTAATTAAATTAATTAAGCTAATTTGTAGATTAATAATACGAACGCGCGTCCTGTCCACACAGCTGACAACACACTACTGATAAATTGGAAATGAGATGTAATTAATGAAGTCCAAAAGATGGAGTGGCTTTCATTTATTTACAGTAATAATATTGCTTTATTTTTCTCAAAGCAGGGACCACTATATACATATGACTGCCACGTGTGAGGTGGTGAGACATGCATTAATATTCAATTAACCATGGGTCCTTTCTAATTTTAAATTTATTTGATGAAATAATTGAGTTGGAATTCATATCTTGTAGTATAATTATTTTTGGAAATTATGCAAAACCAAATAGGTATATCAGTTAAACGGAGCCGCTCGTCAGCTAGTCCCAATTCGTTAAGGCCCAAGTTCTACTTAACTTGCGTGATAAACAAGCCGAGTTCGAATTCGATTAATTAACGAGTGGAGTCTTATTCATTAAAGCTCAAACAATAAAAATTTTATATAATTTTCTATAGCTCGACTCGAGTTTATAATTGGTGAACGCTAGAGTTTGGTTCGTTACTATTTTAGCTCGCTTTAATAATAATAAACGAACCGAGATCATGCTTATTTACCGGTTTGGCTATATAAAGTTCGACTCGGCTCATCTCATCTTGACAGTGTAGGTTTACTAAAAACAGTAAAGTTAATCCATTAAAAACGAATGAGTTGGATTTATTGAGCAATTTCAAACATTTTTACTTTTGAAAGGAAAATTTTCTCTTTTCAGCTGTAATTTGGAAATTTAATTCAAACTAAAAAAATTGGTCAATTGGTTTTAGGATATGGGCCATAGACCGGCTATAGCATTATAGTGATAGTTAATCATTGATAATCGACTTGAATTATTAAAGGCCCATTTCTTAATTTGGATGGATCTGCAGTTATATTTTTAGAAGTCAATAAAATTGAATTTTATTCACTACGCATATATATGCTTGACAGCAAATTAATGATTGCACAGATTTGTTTGAAATTGCATAACAAAACCTAGCTCACCAAGCCTTAGGAGGAAATATAAGCCATCTTTCTTTATAAAAGAATAGACGATAGCAGGATCAGATGTCAAGGAGATCAAGAGGCTCAAGGCACTTTGATTCAAATAATTTTCCTTGGTTTAAATATTTGACCATGTTATTNTGACTAATGAATAATAATGATGCCATTTTTTCTTACATGATAAGTCACTATTCTCTTTAGAGGAGTTAACTCATTATAAATATTTTAAAAAAACATATATTTTGTTAATAAAAAAATATATATTTATATTATGTAATGTCATACTAAATCATTTGAGTCTGCTTAAACAACACCCTTTACTGTTCATAAACATATAACATGTACATGGATCATAATTGGTCATAAACTCATACCTCAAATTAATACGAGAACTTTAGTATGTGTAGAAGCTTTTGCCAATTTATCTCTATGCGAATTATTACTAATTTATGTATGTATACGTTGTAAGTTTCTTTTATAGTATTTTTTGGTTAATTGCTAAATTTTGATAATATTAAAATTCATAAATTTTAATTCAACCTTAAACTATTCACAATTTGGTATCATAAAATTCAATCTTAAAAAATATGTATTTTCAGGCTTAATTCTGCATTAAACAAATTTATAGTTCTTGATTTNTGACTTATGATAACATTTTTAACTCAACACTAATATGTCATATTAGAGAGTATTTGAAAGTAATTAATAAAGAAAAACTACAAACAATAGTTTTTATATTATGTTTACATTAAGCTATTAAAATTTGTCTGCAAGTAGGACGGTACCGTAATTAATCAATTCAAGTGTGAACGCAACGCTATATGTTCAGTACCTCGTCCTACTTGAAAGTGTTCATCAATTCAAGCAGGACGAGGTACTGAACATACAGCGTTGCGTTCATGAGGTACTGAACATACAGCGTTCAACGCTGTATGTTCAGTACCTCGTCCTGCACTTATTCTTGAGAAGTTATATTGATTAAAAAAAGAAAATTGTTCTTCTAACAAATGAATTAATTAGGTAAATAAGTAAGACAAAATTTTGAAAGGTTAAGTATTAAATTTATAAAGTCCATACTCTAGTCTAAAATCAGGTGACCCGGATTGTATTCATCACGGCGTGTACTGAATTGTCATTTGACATTTGGAAGTTGGAATTGAGCAGCCATATGGCGCGATGAAGCCGGCTTTAATTCCAAGCCATGCAAGATGAAATTGGCTCGGAAACTGGAGGACACGTGGCTGCGATTTCTTCATGTTGGCTCACCTATACAGTAAACGGCAAGTACTGCGTGTCAAAAGTCAAAACATAAAGCATGTCCGCATGTTTATAAATATATATATAAACTTAAATTATTTTAATTAATTATTTATTAAGTTGCAAGGGTCCAAGTTTAGAAGCTTACGACATAAATTATAAAGTTGTTGGTATATAGTATTTTTTAAAAAAATATATAATTTTTATATAGAAACATCCTTGAATTGAAATCCCTCCACTATAAAACAAATATTAAATTTTAATGTAACATATTTCACCACAATTTTGCAACAAAAATTTCTAATGTTATATAACTTATAACTATCATAAAAAATTCAAACAGAAATTTCTTTAAAAATATTTTGTTACAATTTCTAGTTGATTTTGTTAGATAGTCGGATTTTTCATTGTTGTTATTATCAATGGAGGAAATAATTCAAATGAAAATTTCATATTCAGATGAAATTTTCTACAATAACAACTATTAATAATTATTATTGAAATCATCAACTTTCAACTAGAATTAAAAAAAATAGTTCTAACAAAAAAATTTAGTGTTAATGATCTCTATTGGAATTTGTATGTTATAATATCAAAATATCCGTTAGAAATTAATTTTAAAATATTATATCATTGAGTTCTACGTTAATTTGGCTCATAATTTATTTATGGCGGTTTGTATAAATCCATAATTTTCTGAACCAAGTATTAACTTATTAATTATAAAATTCTACTCTGAAATGTGAAATTTCGTAATTTCACATGCTCACAAACTTCAAAGCGCGTTAATTTTCTTCAAAATTAAAACACACTTCCACCCTTCCACGTAGCATATACCGTACACTTCCATGACCAATTAAGTATAAATTTTTACGTACAAAGGGTAGGGGTAACTAACAATAAACTAAAAACGAGCCTACACACGTATAAACACGAGATTAATGTACACTAATTGATGAAACTCACGATTTTTCTCCAAGGATTTAGGGACACGTAGGCTATGTGAGTTAACAGGGACGGCACCGTATCATTTTGACTTTAACTTTTTGTTGACTTCAATAACTTCTCATCCCCACCTATATATATATATACACACATACAACCATGGCCCTGTTAAAAACTTAAGGGCAAAAGTACAATAATCACATCTTTTTTTTTTCTTCTTTAAAAGTTGCCGCTTGAGGTGGACAAATTATCTGAGGCCTGATATTAAGCGAGGAAAATTTTCATTTGAAGAAGAAGAGACTATTATTCAGCTTCACAGTGTCCTTGGCAACAAGTAAGTAATTTTAGTTGTTTGAATTATTAGTTACTTTTTGTGAAATTTACAATATTAACAGTCCATTAACTTCCTAAAGATATCAATTTTAATCCAACTATTAATATTTTTTTTTTAACAATTTTGGTCCAAATCGGACAAAATTGTGAACAGAAATTACTTTTGAACACAATTGATACTCGATGTTGATAGCGGATCAATTTTAGCAAGATTACTTGAGAAAAAAATTTCACTTTTTAGCAAAAGTAAGTGTGCGTTGTTAAAAAAAGTTTGTTTTTAATTTTTGACTTATTGCTGAAAATTACTGGTCGAAAAACTTCATATTCTCTCAAGAATTTGTCTTTTTTGTCACAAAAAAAAAAAAGTTACTTTCGTTTTTGACTTAAACTGCAGAAAATTACTAGACATAAAAAACAAAAAATCATTTTTCTCAAAGAACTTTTGTGCTTTCTACAAAAAAAACGTTTTTTGAGTCCAAAATAATTTCTAATTTTAACTTTAATTATTTTTTTCTAAAAAAAAAGGTGGTCTGCAATAGCTGCCCGACTTCCCGGCAGAACCGACAACGAGATCAAGAACTATTGGAACACGCACATTCGAAAAAAGCTCCTACGAATGGGTATTGATCCAGTGACCCACAGCCCACGATTAGATCTCCTGGACCTCTCCACACTCTTCAAAAACTCATCTTTGGACCAAACCTCACAATCCCACATCAACTTCTCCAGGCTGCTAGGGCTACAGCCCTTTATAACCCCCGACCTATTACGCCTCGCCACGTCACTCGAATTTCTCTTCAACACTGATAATAATAATAATAACAATAATAATAATCTCCATCATCCCCACCTAATTGTCGATAATTCCCAAATCCCCTCACCTTTCCCCCAAAATTTCCAAACCGCCCAAATTACCCCAGCTCAAGACTTGACCGTTCCCCCTACCGCAAGTAGTAATTCCCTATTATTCGAAAACGATATCGAGCAGATTTCCCAGAGTCTCAATGGGTTTGGGCCGGGCCCAACTAGTGATTGGCAACGGGCCGAAGGCGGGTCGGGCTGCGGGTATTATGGGTCGGATGGGTCCGTTGTGGGCCCGGACACGTCGTTTCATTCCAACGGCAGCAATAGTTTTGGGTTTCAGTCGGTTTTATCGAGCCTGTCGACACCATCCTCAAGCCCGACACCGCTACACGAGTCGAGCTCGGGTTATTATAACAATAGTAATAATATGACCGAAGATGAAAAGGAGAGTTACTGCTGTAACATGTTAAAGTTTGAGATTCCGGAGATTTTAGATGTCAATGATTTTATATGATCGGTTTAATCATTTGCCTTTTTTTTTAAAAAAAGCTCTTATGCCCCATGTACTTGAAGATACATATGTAATTAATTTACTTTTGAAATAATAATTAGTTGAAGTTGATTGTGTTTTTTCGTCTTTTACCTAACATTAGTATACTTTCTTACATATATACAAGTATACTTAAATTATGTTCAAGCTGATAATTACTAGTTGATAGCTTATAATTGAATTATGAGCTTACAGCTTATAGTTTATGGTTTATGGCTGCAAGTGAATTTTGAGCTTCTAGTTGATATTTTATGGTTTATGGATTGAAACCTAATTGAATTGATAAAAGTGTTTGATAAAATTAACTGATAAAATAGATGAATAAAAATTTCAACCGCTTTATTTGAAAAGCTACTTAAAAAAACTTATTAGATAAGTTTGAGTTTTCCAAAAAAAACTTTCTACTAAACCAAGCTTATTTGTAAATATAAATGTCATAAGCTAACTAAATAAACTATAAGTTTAATTATAGTGCTTACCAAACACAACTTTATTGGAATAATATACTTATTGCCTAATTATTAGGCAGCTTATTCGAAAGCTTTCGTACTCGCTTGAGTTTCATTCACTATGCTCACTATCTATGGAATCAGTCAATATAAGTAAGATCAACATTACTTAGCAACAAAATCTTGCATGGAAAAAGGTTAATTATTAATCATATGTGCATGAATATTGAGTCATAGTCACATCACAGTCTCACCGTATCTATACAAAATTATACGTACACTCATTTAAACACGAAATTGGAACCCACAATACCCGAACAAATATAGAAATTATGCATAAATAATTCAAAATATTGTGTAGCATGGCACTATCACACAATAAAACAAGATACTCTCCTTAATATTAAAGGAGACATATATGTATGGCTACAGAAAGGGGAACCAAAATTATCATACATCAAAACAATTTTTTAATTGAATAAATTAACATATTCATTTTTTCTGAATTAAATTTCCCATCCGACTCACTATTAATTCTACTTTCGCCTTGTTAATTAACTATCCAATGGGTAAAATTTGTGTACTATTTACTACATCAAAGAGCTATATATTGTACTTGATTTCACACTTTCGTTAGATTACACATTGAATATATATTAATTATTAATCCAACTGTTACAATTTTATTTTAATTACCAATATATAGATTGGAATATTCCGGGGCGGAAAAGGTGGCCACGTCTGGTGCAACCCTTATTTTATTAATAAATTAATAATATAATCTAATTAATTACAAAACTCAAAACTGTTGAATGGTTGTCCTAATTAAGTAGCGATTTTGACTACAGAGTGGGGACCACTTGTGAGGTGTCGCGATTTAACTTAGTTGGAAAGCATGGCGTGGCTCTTGTGCTATTTCTTATCTTTTTTGTCCTCCCCATGCAATTAATGAGCCGTGTGCGTCAACCTCTCGGTTTCGTCATGGAAGGGACACGTGGTGCCAACAACTTGGCGGGTTGGGCCCTACTAATCCGGGTGAACGACGGGTTACGGCTTAACCCGGTTGCTGACCGGATCTTTTATATTTGAGGAGGTTTTCGATTAATTTTAGGATATGAAATGACAAAAAATTAAATAAATAAATAAATTAACAAGTAAATAAAATGATCATTTATTTGATATATGGTTAGGGCCTTAGGGGATCACTAATATTACCTTGGATTTGTACGGGTAGTAGTTGAATCACTAGTATTACCTTAGATTTGTATGGGTGATAATTGAAATAATTCAAAAGATCAATATTTACATATAATTTATAAATACATAATTTACTTTTGATTCAGTGTGAGTTTTTTTATACATGGTTTTAGAGTTTATTTAAATTGTACTTTCATACATTTTAATAAAACTTTTTAAATTATAAAATTCCGTTAAACTAAATTATAAATATATTTTGCTTAATTATAAATTATTTAAAAATTCTAATTAAAAAATAATAAAATTATTATTTATTTAGTACATAATTTTTTCTATCAATCTTATCAGTTCCAAAAATTATTAAAATATAGGATGAAAAGGCCTTACACTATGTCATTAAAATAAAGTAAAATTTTGCATTTTTTAAAAAGAATTTAAAAGTTAAACATATATATATGTATATATATATATATATATATTTAATTTTTACGAATGAAGAATATCAAATACTTCTATTATACATGAGCATTGTGTAGGAATTTATAATCAAATAATATAAATTCAATTACAATTATCTTAGAACATGCTTTAATTCTAGGAAATCAACATCGCGCTAGATTATAGATCATAAGGATTATAAGAAATACCTGATCCAATTGAGATTATGTCTAGATGCGGAATACCTTATCATCAATTTTCGGATCGCATCTCTATGAATGTTGACATGAACACGATCTAGATCACGAACACTTCATCTTTATCGGGGTCAGTTTTATGGCCTACCTCAACTAAATCGCTTTATTCTTCATATGGGACCGTCATTCTCAATTCAGATGGAGAGAAAAGAGAATCATGTTTGATTTAGTGTATTGGGACCATAACCAAGAGGGTCTTTATATACTACTAGAGTAGGTCACCCATTATCACCTAACCCTAATAATATTAGGTATCCACCCATCAGCCCATATCAATTTATGTACCCATGAACTCTACTTTATTTAGATCACTTAGAGCATGATTGGATACAAGTTCAATCCAATTTTTTTTTTTCATTTTTAACTCAACCACTTTTTTTAACTCAACTTTAACTCAACCCACTATCATTAATATTATCAATATAATTAAATAATATCAATCAATCATTCTTACACACAACATCAACCTTAATTCACTATTCATCTACTCACATAAATTTAACTACTATCACATCATATCTTCTCTCTCTTACTTTTACATCAATTTAATTTTAATCATTTTATTTTAAATATTATTTTATTATATCCACTAACAACTAACCATACCTACGTTTTCAAATTTAACCAACCCAAATCAAAAATCCAATCAAAACAAAAACAAATTTATATCCAATCATGCTCTTAATTGAGTCCATTAATTAATTGAATAACTAATATAATTGTATATAATATGTTGTCCATAATTAAAGTATACCTAGGAAATTAAATATTTCCTAACACATTGAAACACTGCTAATATTATTAAATTTAAGAGATAAAAGCGGTAATTGACATTGTCGGTAGGGTCACTCATTTCTCTCATTAATCCATTTGACATTGATGCAATTATTGCCCAATTACGTGAAAAAAGGCTGTACTTTGCTCGACACACAAAGACAGTAGTCAATATAACTATTTTTCCATGCTCTAAAAATATATATATTAGTTCAAGTTCAAAATTTTTGTTTCCTTTTTTTGTTTTTCCCCGTTACAATCACATGAGTTTTTTCATAAAATCATATCATATATTTGTGTATTATTAGGTTTATTTATGTTTTCATGATAAAAACTACAGACATTGGACTATTGATCCGCGACTTTTTGACAAACATAAAATACAAATCATCATGATTTTCTTTTTGTTTGTTTTTCTTCAATACGTTATAAAATTTGTCATATTTCACACAAGATTATTATCAAGCACTAGAAAAAACTAAATATTGTCTTTTACATATAAAAAAAAGAGCAAGCACGTGATGAATCATGATTTTTTGGGTATTTTACTTTTCAACTTTCTAAAGAGGAGAAAATAGATGTATTGTTCATATAGATGTAAACAAGCCAAGCTCCAGCGAGCTTGAACTTATCCGAGCTCAACTTATTAGCTAAACAAGTTCGAGATCGGCTTGTTTATAAATATTAACAAGCCGAACTCGAGTCTTGGTGAGTCGAGCATTAGAAAATTATATAAAAATATTTATTTTCGAACTTTGTTTTGATTAACAACTATAATTGTACAACTATATAACCTTACACCTAGAGATAAGAATGTCCAATATTCAGAGGTCATAAGAGCTACAATTTTAGAAATAAATAAACTAAATATATTGTGACCCTATAATGATAACTTAATTATAATCAAATCCAAGTCTTATCTGATTTTAATCTTAAAGTTAATTAATGATCACCAACTCTTGCGTTGGAACAGACACCATCGTACGATCGTAAGATAAAGTGTTAAAAAGGACAACCCACAAGTCATAATTGGGACCCATTAGATTTCATCGAACATATATGTCATTTGTGCGTCACAAATACGTCATTAATACCTAAATACCAACTTTGTCCCTCAATGTGTCGACCACTACCTGATACACAACTACACAAGCCAAAAAAAAGCACCCAATTTTGGCTTTAATTCGATCACGGGCTCATATTATGTTTAAACTACAAAAGATACTAATTAATCAAATACACTAAAATAATGAGGATATATACTACAAATGAACAGTAGCTGAAATTATGCATAGACTTTGTGGTTTTGTACCATGATAAAATTAATTAGGTGAAGATAGTAGTGTGATTAAATTGTATAGACAAGGTGTCAAAAGCTGAGCGGGCACAATATATTGTACGGCTAGCGTTGTAAACCGACAATTTTGAAAACAAAAAGTTTTTTTGCCTCTTTTGTAACCTTTCACTTTCTTTGCTCGGCCGCCCAAAGAAAAAAAAAAAACATTTCAAACGCTTTGAATTAGTATAAATCCTCTAATAAAAGTGGCTTCTTGTTCTTATATGCCCGTGTTTCCATGGAACAAAAGTGGCTTCTTGTTCTAATTTAACCGTGTTCCCATAGGGGGATTCTTTTCCTTTATGTTGCAAATATGGAAACTGAAAGTATTGAAGGAAATGTCAATTTCCATCTGGTAAAGATAAGCTAGAAAAATGCAAAGAATGAAAAGGATAGGTGCTACACACAATGGTTTTGCATTCAATGTTCTTAATAACACAAGTTAAACATCCATCAAGAAAGCGAGTTACAAGACCATTCATAAAAGCAATTCAAGTTAAAAGGTCAACACGACCTCACAAAAACCGAGAGAATAAGTATTTGGTCTTACGACCTTACAAATTTACAAAAACAATTACTGGCTAACAATTCCATCGCGGTTAAGGGGTAGGTCGGCCTCGCTAACCCCTACAAGCTCCACATTGCCAACAAGCGGGTAAAGAAGAATATCCAGTTGATATGATAGCCCCTCCTTTGATATCGCTTCATATACAAGGCCGACCCACCAAGGATGGTCGTGTGGAAGTTTAGGGTCACCTTCATAACCATCAGGGAGCGGTAGGCCTTCTTGCGCAAGCTCCTTGTCAAACTTTCCAGCAAAGTCGGGTTGGATTAGCTAGGCCTCGGCAGCGTGAAAGGCTACATGGAAATAGTGGGCAACAGCAGAAGTAATCTTTTCCAAGAACGCGGGTGAGTTGACAAAATTGTTGACAACCTCTTGGCAATAGGCCTCAACGAACAAAGGACCTGTCGAAGAAAAAAGAAAGGACCTTTCGCTAGCAAGTTGAGCAGCATCTTCGTGCTCCAACGTCTCAACCGCTTTCTTCTGCACGACCTTATTTATCTTTAAAATTAAAAATAAATTAATTATTAATATTAATCCAAAAAATAAAATTATTTAAATTAAGTTAACTACAAGTAGTTATCTGATTTAAATAAAAAAATATAATATAAGATGGTAAGTCGTATAAGTTATGATGTCATTTTAAATATTTTATATAATATATTTTTTCAAAAAGTATATAAAATCTAAAATAATTTTTGTCTTTATTATTATTTAATANCATAGATATTGTACTAGTAGGACAAAAATTTTATGGAGTCATCGGATGGTTTTTTTATGGAGCCATCCACCACTTAATGTATTGACACCTGTCCAAAGTGTATTTATTAAAAGACACTTGTCAATACATTATTGGTGAATAAGTGTGGATGGCTCCATGAGCCATCCGATGACTCCATAGCAAAACTGACCAGTAGGATAATAAAACAAAATAATGCGATAGAGTTTGCCAAAGACACAATTAGTGAGCTGGGACCGCGACATGTGTTGCGCCACCTGGCACCAACGTGCCAATCGTCAGCATACTTTTGCTACGTGTCACATTTACCTTTGATCTTTAACAAAGTACTTGTGTGCTATATATATGTAATCCACGTTTGGTATTCATTAAATTTCAGTTCAATAGCATTAAATTAAATTTAAATCTTTGCCACATATAATTATATTTTAATTAATATTACATTATATATGGATAAGATGCCTAGGGCGGCGCTGGATCCCCTAGTGGTAGGGAGAGTGATCGGAGATGTGCTCGACATGTTTATTCCGGCGGCTGAGCTCACCGTTGATTATGGCGGCAAAAGTATTGACAACGGCTTTGAGATTAAGCCGTCAGCCGCGGCTCAGCCGCCAAGGCTCCTCATCAGGGGGCCTGCCACTGATTACTACACCCTTGTAAGTAAATATATATAATTATATATGCACAATTGAATACTTTTGGTCAGCATAATTACAAAATTAATTGACTAAATTTTGTGGATATATATATGGTTAGGTGATGGTTGACCCTGATGCTCCTAGTCCAACCAAACCAACTCTCAGGGAGTGGCTTCATTGGTAAATTTATTAAAAAATAAATTATAGTAACAAAAATCCTAATACATGTTGTACGTGTTAATTACAATGGCATAATGTTAAAGGTTTGTAATTATTAATTAGGTGCTGTAGAAATTAATAACAGAAATCCTCCAATATTTCACTAAATATTTGTGATATATAGTAATTATTAATTAAATTTAATTATCGCGTGCAGGCTGGTGATAGATATTCCTGGGGGTTCGGATGCAAGTGAGGGTAATTAATTAACTAATTAGGACAATTAATTAACAATTATGTTAATTACCTACTATACTCTACTAGCTATTATTGCATTTGGCAATTGATTATTGGGAAAAAAAAAAAAACATTGCAGGCAAGGAGCTAATGCCGTACATGGGCCCACAGCCGCCGATCGGCACCCACCGTTATGTGTTTGCTGCTTTCAGACAGCACACCGTAACGGAGACAGTGGTCAAGCGACCGGTCGAGAGGGAAAGATTCAACACGAGGCAGTTTGCTAAGGAGAACAAGCTCGGCCTACCTGCAGCGGCTTTGTATTTCAAATCCGGAAAGGAAACATCTGGATAAAAAAAAACCTTAAATAAAACTAAGTAATTAACTAGTTAGAATTATGTCTGTATTAATGTTGTTTTTCTAGGTGCAAGGTATATGTACTTTTGAGATGTTTGTGTATTAAGTATGTGAATGGATAATCTGTGGTCATTTCTTTAGTTTGCTTGTTTAATGTGGATTACTGTAATTTTGTTGTATCCTTTTCATATAGCATGTGTGCTTATGTTGCAACTTGAAACCTCTCTAGTACATCACCAATTTATTTTACTGTTATATATCCCATCATGTCTTGGTTATGTGTTGGGAAACGGGTATCATGTGAGCTTAGGTGTGTGTGAGCTGATGAGTACTTTAGCGAAGTTTTATCTCAAAAATTAATTGGTGATGCAACCTCTACATCACCGATATAACAATAAGACCCACAGTCTAAAAGAAACAAAAGCGATAATATGTCCGCAAAAATATGATGCAAAGGATCGTTTGGCAACATATTTAACAGACCACAAACAACCGCCAAGGCGTCTGTCTTGGCATATTGAATCGAGAATCCTACATCAAGCGCAAAACGGAGGCCGAACCTGTGGGATAGGGCTTCGGCTGTAATTGATGAGAAAGAGCCTGAAATATGAGTTGTAAAAGCAGCCCAACACACTCCTTCCGAGTCGCCTATCCACCCGCCTAATCCGATTCTCGAATCATGGACCGCCGCATCGCAGAATAACGTGAGACCGTTATTGCATTTTCCCGGTCCGTACCACCTGTCGACTGATAGTTGATTCAATGTTCTTACCCACTTTATGACTACTAAAAACCTAAGTTTTGAACTTGTTAATCCTAAGATGTGTTTAATACTTCAAAAAAAAACATATGAAATTTTTTAAATTAAGTCGTTTAGGAATTCATTTAGTGTTGTAATGTTTTTAGAACATATGTTTTTAATTTAAATTGAGAATCATGCAGATTATTACTTATATTTTTGTATTTTTTTCCCTTTTTAATATTATTTTTATGTTTAATACATGATAACTTATAAATCAATTGGTTCTAGTTAATTCGCATAATTTCAAATTTCCAAAACCAACTATCTAAAATTATTATAAGTATGATGAACTATGCCTCTAATTTAAGGGTGAAAAAAACTCGAGACCTCCAATCATTGATCGCATTTGGAAAATAATTCATTTGTTGCATTTAGTGCCTCTTTTCCCTTGATCCCTCGTTTAACTATTTTTCTTCTTCGCTTGATGGTCATTCGAATATCTAAATTTTTTTATTGAAAATGCAATAGCTCGTAAAAGTATCTTTTAAATAATGAGAGAGTTCGAGGCATTATTTTTGTTTTTGCCTAGGGCCTCATAATATTAAGGACCGGCTCTGCTCTCTACAGGGGAATGTCCATAAAATTTCTCATCTTTACAAGTTCCTATACCTACTTAGACTATACAAAAAGTATTGTTGTACTTACACTATGCAATAAGTGTCTTAAATAGTAAAAAAAATGTCAATAAAATTTTCGTAAATACAACTTTCTAAATCGGTAAATTTATGTCTAACCATCCAAAATTTAAATCATCTTTATTTTGATAGTATAAGATTAAGAGCTACCTTTGAGCCACTATCTAAGATCACTTTTTTAAACTCCAGTAGCCAACTGACTGGATGCCAATTAGGATTGACCGAACTGCCAATTAGGATTTCCCAAAGTTCGGTCGAAGTAGCATCACAATTGCCATTCTCTGTCTGAAACCTGCTTTTTGCTCGCCTTTGCTACTTCGTCACAACATTCTTTCACTGTAAACAAATAGTCTCTATTTTCACAACTTGTCTCAAACAAAATAAAGAAATTCAAATTAGTTATACTAGTTGGGTTACGCACGGCGGACTTAAATTCGGTCTAAAAATACATTGAAAATTTATCATCACCTGTTGCAGCTAATATTTTGGCGTTTGTTGCAGCTGTTCACATATATTATGCATGTTCAATTGACATTGTTTCAAGATCCTTTCTCATATTATTGCTATTATCCGCCACTCATTAAGTAATGTACTCCTTACGGCCGTGCACGCACGACCGACTCAAATTTAGTTTAAAATCCTTGTGTGGATGGCTGCAGCACGCCAAGCCTTCTCAAAGGTGTTGGTCGTCATTTGTGCCTCCCGGACTACTCTCAAACAGCGTCGGGCTGAATCAAAAGCTCCATTAAGGCGATTTCGATCCAACCTTTTCAATACCTACACAATTTGGACGAAGAGTCTGTTAAAATAATTTTTTTAAGTTATATCCAAATTCATATACCTCTATTTGTAAAAATCTTTTTTGGTGAAAATAATTGATTGACAAATCTAGTAGCAAGTTTAGATTCAAATGTATGTAATGGTAATTGGACAAATCTAGTCTATCTATCTAATGCACAAAATGGTTATACAAAGATTGAAGTCTGCCTACACAACTGCCACAGGGTAGTTGCAAAAAAAAAAAAAAAANAAACAAAAAAAAAAAAAAATCAATTTTACCATCATTTTGTTAATCAGAACTGTATATTACAATAGTTGGCATGACAATTAATAATTGCTTAAATATAAAGGCAATAAAAGTACTGTTAGGTCCAAATTGAGTAGAATCTGATTCTGATTATCATTAACAGCATTACCACTGTTCAAATTTTACCGAAGAAATACATTCACCTTGAGTTAACTTAAACACACCTAATTTTCAAGAAAAAAACTCAATACATAACCTGATCCGTAGTGTCCTTATGTTGTTGCTCCATAGTGGAAGCCATGGCAGGAATCTCTCCCTCCAACCTGTTGATATTTACTAAAAGGCTCACAGATCTTACACATTACTAGATGAATCATGTTCATGATATATGGATGGGATATGCTGGCATACAATAGAACCCCCATGTATTATTGTTCATTTATGGACTATTTCATGTGTTGGTGGTGGTATAAGGTGTTATGAATAACTTACATGTTCTGAATGAACTTATAATATTATGTGCCGAACTCACTCTTCACATCTACATCTAGATTCGCTGCAAAAGAGTAAATGGAATAAAAAAAAAACAAGAATATTACAATTAGATTTATAGTTTGAATCTAAAAGCGTGGAACTGTTGCAAATATAATAAAAAATGATGAAGAAAGAAAAACATGGAGATTAAATCTTGTAATAAGGTATAAGAGGTGGTTAAGAGTAAAAATGCATCTCATCCTCAGGAAATAGAACAGAAAAAATGAGAAAAATGAGGCAAACCCTACCAACTTTGAACCTAAAGATAAATCACAACCTTTTATGACAAGAACTCAAAAAAGAATGTCTTATGTGAAGTGATATACAACTCCGAAAATGATCCAAACTAAATTAATTCAACAAGCATAACACTGCCAATCAGAATTTCACATATTCAACCCCAATGTACATAAGTATTCATCACAAAACCATAAAAATTGGTAACAAACTCAATGAACAATAAGCAAGGATGAAGTGATATATCTCTTCAACGGCTAATATTCGGGACAGTATCGCCCAAACGTTAAGTCATATATCACATTCAATATTCAACTGTTAAGTCAAAACAACACTTCCGAACATGTACTGATCTTTCAAACAATATGCTACAACTTGCTACAACTGGGCGATGTGAGAATTAAGTGGTATACCTCTTCAACATGTTGGGGATCACCAAGCATGCAAACATTTGGATTACAACAGATTAACAACTTACCTCATGTTCTCAACCAAGACGCACGTTAGCATCTGCCCCAACTCCTCTTTTGAAGAACTTGTTTTATTGTCAAGCTCCTAAATTGTATCAATGGTCGAGGCTGAATCGTCACATTCATGAGCAAAACCTTGAACCTGTTCAATGCATAACAAAAAATAATACAAAGAACCTTTTATCATAAGTCTGATTATGGAACAAAAAAATTGAGTGGATGTTGAAAAAGATTGAGTTATCTCCATCCCATCCATTCAAATTTCCCAGCCCAAGCCCCTGGCACCTAAGACCTTCCAAAAAAAATAAAAAATAAAAAATAAAATAAACCACAACATAAGCCTTATATTAACACATAATGGAGCAGCAAGCTGAAGTAACAAAACTCTAAGCTGGACAGAATGAGATCTAAATATTCCCCACACGCAACCTGGGAGTTATGTTATGTACCAGTAGTCTATATTATGTAAACCAATTAATTCAAAGACGTTACCGGAATTTCCAAATTGTCCTCGACAAAACGAAATCATGGTCATTTACGTTAAACTTGTCAACCACTAAGTAAAAAATGTAGGTCGGGAGTGAATATATATGTGAAATAGTTTCAATCTGACAGATATTATCACTGTATATTAAGTGGTGTGATATAGAACCTAAGGCTGCTAAACTTTGAATGAACAAGTACTGTGAATTTCCATGTCAAGCTTCAACATCACTTATTAATTTGAGGATAGAGTCAAAAGCTAATATAAGACATGAAAGTACTTTCAAAGAGTTTCATAGGCTAATCATGGTTCTGCGCTTAAGATCCTCTAAAAGGCATAAAGGAGCTCTATCCAAATAGTTGTATAGGAAATAGTATTTGAAAGTATGCAAATAAGTGATTTATTTGTTTGAAAAGGGTAACTAAAGCAAGTCTTTCTTTAATTCAAGGTTTGGAATGAAAAGCAACAATTTGAATTTAGACACAAATTAGTATTATATTTTTGTAGTGATCACAGACCGTATGTAGTTGCAACTCATCTAGGTCGAGTTTCATGACCATTTTAATAATACTTGTATAACTTCTATGGAACTTTAAGAAGCGACTGCATAAAGTTAAATTTCATTTTCTCACATATAAACAATCTCTGCTGAAGTCCAAATCATTAGACAACCCCATTATATTAGTCATAACTTTAGACGATGAAGATGAATCCTTTTCAATGTACCATACTTACAATCTTGACCTCCCCCTGAACTATCTTTGATTTCATTAGTATTGTCTTATCCAGACAATGAAAATATGTCAATCAAACAACCGCAATCGATAGCTGAGATTTTTTGGTAAATTATAAAAAAGAAAACCTTCACAGCTAGTCACAAATGGGTACAAAAAAACTGACCTGAACAATCATGATTAGTTCTTTGATCTAAAATGTGACTGAAGCATACATCGTCTTGACTGCATAGTTGATGGCGGGCCCACAAGCATTATACACCTATTGAAGATTTTCGGTGCAACGTTGGAGTGAACTCATTACGCTTGTGGGAATGGAAGCTAAAGCAAAGCAAATGAAGGAAGTGCATAATCAGTGCAAACAAGGTATGTTCAAATAACACAGGAACTCACAGAACATCAATAACCAAACATTATATTTACTGAAGCTCATATTTTTGTCGCAGCCAGAGTTAGTATTTTGATGGTAAAAATAAGAGTATAAAATCAAAGTGACTTGTAAACAAGCATGTTCAAATGATTAAATCTAGTAAATGGTTCATATAACATACAAAATTTGCAAAAATTATTTTGAGCCTGTTCAATAGCAACAGTGAGCATTTTTCCATTTTGCATTAGGTTTACAGTTTTATTGCTCAACCGCCACTGACCACATGTCTCCAATGCCTAGTATGGGCATATAGCACTGGAAACATCTAAATAGTTACATAATATGAGGGGAAAACTCTGACATTATGGGGCATTAAAAAGAACTGAAAACTTTTTATATAAAAATCTTAGAACTGGCATCTTACTGAAAATGCTTATTATGATGAGCTTGAAAACTTTCCAGATTCTCCACATTTACATAAACAAGCAAAATCCTAGTGTAACTAAAGGCTTAAAATCATCATATTATATATCCACAAAGATTAACTCACGTGAGCATATATTTATGTTGAATAGTCAAAATGTCATTTCCAGCAATATAGAAACAATATAAACTAAATATCAAAAATCACAAGAATATATATATATATATATATATGTATGTATGTATGTATAAATACTGTATCAACTGCCTATATCATCTGCCACTGCCAGAATGTCGTTTGTCTCGTGAGTCTGAATCTTTTGCAATCTTTGTAAATTTTTCATGCACGAATCAAGTGTAGAACATCAGCCTAATTTCATTTCAGATATATAACTAAAGAGAAATTAACAAATCATGTCACTTTAAATTATACCAGCCATATACTCTACTGTTTATGTCTCATTTTCCCAAGATTTTCTCCAACAAGTAATATTACGTTGCAAAGAATGTGAAAAGGGTGTAATTTTGCAATATCCCAAATTCATTTCCACACTCTCATTTCTGCGAAGTGAAATTTCATTGCAATACAGAATGTCACAACCTCAAGATAATCATCCATAGGCAGAGATTATCTGGCAACATATGATCAACTCACTTTACCAACCCATTAACCAACTTAATTTCAGAATGAATTAGAATTTAGTAGTGTTTAATACTATTCATAACCTGATTTCTTTTTATTATCAAAAAAACCCGCATCGATTGATTGTCGATTCAGATTTCTTTAGAAAAAATGATAATACAACATGGACAAACATTTATAGAAGTTACAGAATGTCTAGCAGCATTAATTACCTGCAATAGGCGCTGCAGGTCAAGGTGCATTTTTGGGAATTTTCTATCGTTTAACACTTGCTTCTTCAAATCAAAACCACCAACAGACAGATGAAAACCCACATGCATTGTGGCATTGTGGAGCTGGCAGATCAATTGGGGTGACAAGCTAGGGTAATTGGGTATATGAGAATCAACTTCTTTGTAAGTAGTGGCGACAACCTACACAAATTTCTAGCTAAGATCTAATCAGAGGCCTACACAAGTACAACCGAAACATTTGTGAGAAGAGAAGATCACAATGAAATAACTGAATTAAAAACCTGCTCACTGTGACCTTGAGGGAAGTAAACCACACGGCTCCCGACTATTAGAAGTGACACCAATTGGGTTTAGAATTCAAGCCCTTCTTGTCCCCTTCCATATCCAACAAAGCCTGCCATATTTCAGAATTCAAGCCCTTCTTGTCCCCTTCCATATCCAACAAAGAAATCCATCAACCAAAATACATAGTGTCTAATGAGGTCGAGAAAAATTAAGTCTTTAGAAGATCGGCCCTACCGCTGATAATAAATTTTCCAATAAAAAGGACAAGAACATTCTCCAACAGTAAAGATTTAAATGAAAATGACATGCTCAGAGATAATTCATCAAAATAAAGGTGAAAAAAAATCCATAATAAAGAAAGAGATAACAAACTTGAAGCCACAAAAGGAGAAAGAGCCGTGTGTAGAAAAAAAAAAAATGAGACACGACAGTTACCTTCATGAGCTTGCTGACCCATCCCTGATGTTGAAAGCTTCATAATTTATCCACATTACCCTCAGACAACACAAATATTTAATGATCTCTCATATGATACAACTACAATATTTTTGTACAGAGTACCAATTAAAATGCCCCAACTCAAACAAAACCCTCGCTCTCAACCCCTAAAAACCGCACACAGAGTTTCACAGGCACACCCCCCATAAAATTGCCAAAAAAAACATAATTAAAGGACAAATAAGAAGAGATATTAAACTTACATCTGAAGGCCTTCCTCAATGGGTTCAAAAGTATTTATTGTGCTCAAGGAACTGATGGTTGAGTCCTGATGAAGCCGAGGGATCATTATCTGTTTTAAAATGAAAACACTTAGAATATCTTTCAGTGTACAGAAAGGGATAAATGAGAAATATGGGTGGTAGGATGGAAAAGCTACCTTTTTATGATTTCTGCAACAACCACAGTCTTGCTCAGCTGACCCATTGTTTTTAAGACAACCTTTGTTACTTCTCGTTTCTGGTAAAAAGATAAGTAAGATATTGCATACTATCTCTTTAGACCAAGATGAAAAAACAAAATCTATCAAATTTACCAACATAAGCAGTTCTCACAAACGGGAAAGCAAATTTCCTTAGCATCTAAGTCTCATACTATGAATGAATAATAAAAATGTCAGTAATGAATAATAAAGATGCAAAAACGCTAAGCAGCCATCCACCAACAACATAAGCAGTTCTCCTCACAAACCCAAAAGCAAATTTTCTTAGCATCTAAATGTCGTATTATGAACTTCATTCACTTAAAAGAATAAGAAAGTGGGATCCAAGGAATAAGGAAGTGGGAAAGAAAAATGCGATTTCATCAAAAGTGCAAAAACGTTAATCACCAATAGTCATGTATAGAAACATGGTGTGTAAATGAATATAAGAACCAATAGTTAATCACACATTTCCTTACTCAATTTATCGCACTTTTTTATGCTGAGTCGGGATTATTCATTGCCCTCTGTGTAGCATATTCACACTTGAAAGAATATAATTAGGGGGATTTTGAAAGAGTGGCAAATCAGCCATTACCCTATAATCCTGACCTAGATAGTCCTAATATGGTTGTTAAAAATGAACAGAATCTATCACCTTCAACAAGAATTAGAAAGTGAGAAAAAAAATTCCTACAGAAATTTTTCTTCTTAAAAGAATCGATTGTGTTTTTTACCGTAATCCTTGCACCCGCGTACTACCCGCCTCTCTGGGGAGAAAGTAGCGATTGTGAGGATATAATATTCCAGTCGCCAGCTCGCTGCCCCCGCCATGTCTCCATCGATCTCTCTATCCTCAGCTCGCCTCGCAGGTCTCGCGCCATTTCACTTCCGCCACAGCCGCCACACCTGCTCCTTGCACTGTCGTCGGTCGATCGTTGTCCACAGCCTCACAGCCGCCG
>BKCP01010514.1:2674384-2726949 GCA_008636005.1 Striga asiatica | reverse complement strand
ATTTGGGATTGGCTGGAGTTGGAAAATTAGGGAACAATTTTTAAAAATTGAATCAGAGAAACAAGATTAAAATCCGCAACTAAGAGATGGAAACATTTTCGGCGACAGCAGCTGAATTCATGGAGATCAAATCACCGATCGAATGGCGCCCTAGATTTTCTGATCATTTAGACAGCCCAGAAGGAAAGTGTAGCGTGTGGCAGGCACCCATACTACTGGCGAATTTAAATGAAATGTCTAACCCCAAAAAGCAGAAAAATCAGTCAATTGGCATAAATAATAATAATAATAATAATAAAAAAAAAAAACATACGAAAATGGTGTCGTTTTTTGTTAACTGCATGGCAAACCTGTAATAAAGTGCACACTTGTTACTTTCTAACAATGACAAAATGGGACACTTGTCATCATTTAAAGTGTATACACTTCTTCATATAATAAGAGAGACTAGTTGTCACACGGCCGTGCACGCACGGCCGCCTCAAATTTAGTTGATTATTAAGATAAAATTTTGCTGTACGCATTATCCGACCGTGGTAAGTCCCTTATTTGTTTTTCATCATTTATTTTAATTTTAATATATGTTGACATAATGCTAAACTAATCAATTGAATTTATAATTTGTTTTTTATTATATTATTAAGTTTTAGACTAATTATTAAAATTAAGAAAAAAATCTAGAATGTGTATCTTGAAAATAACAACAAAGCAAGCCATGATAAAGAAGAACAGACTTACTACGCAAAAATAAAAATACCTGTTGCCAGAGAAAACGACATAAATTCAGCTTACGTCCCGCTAAGACACAGAAACAATATATCACACCTTCAGAATATCCATAAACCGGTTTAACATCTAAAATCAGGCAAAGGTTGAACATCCAAATTACACTGGACCCATTACCATGAAACTGGAAGACATGAGTCACCACCTCCAAGTGCCAACCCGCCCGATGAATGAGTCGCAACCACAGCAGCAAGAAGTGGTCCTACTACTCAAGTAAGCCAATAGACATTATATTTACTCATGCTTGGAAAGAAATGATTAAATGTGATTATCTTTTAATTTTCTTCTTTGTACTTCCACTTTCAAGAGATTGGAGTTACAGCGGAAGAGAAAATAATCTGAGAACAAATTATTTGATATGAGTTTTGGTCTTTGAATTTGATAATAGGGAAAAAATCATCCTTTAGAATGAAATATTTACTCAAAAAATCTAGGTAAACCAATATATTAAAAAATAAACCCGCTCAGTAAACACAGTTCGACTCAATTTAGGTTTTAATTTGTGTTTTTATTAATATATNTTAAAAAAAAAAAAAAAGAAAACTTCTACTCTACTATAAATGTCAAACTTTTTTTGGTTGAAAAATAAAGTATCTAATTCTACCATTCATTAGGTAAATGAAATACCGATAATTTTGAGTAACCAAATGCATATACAATTTTTATTTTTATTTTTTACATTTTTTAGACATTTTTTCGAGTTGATATTTGTCGTGAAAATACAAAAAAATTGAGAGGCAAAAATTTACAGAATCCATTATAAATGCATAATGAGCACCAAGAATCTCCTATCGTACACAATTCATTGGCACCAAGCTATAGATACTATAATCATACATTAGCGTTTTGACATTTAGACCACGAATACATAAGTAATAAAACCTTTTAGGAAAATAAGCATGAATAAATATTCCAACGGGTCTATATAATCTGATCTATGATCCATGAAAGAAAGAATTTTCTTCATGTGTAAAAGTCGGGTAAAGTTAAAAGGCCAGTATTTTAATTATTTGATTGAGCAATGGACATGGGAACTTTCATGTTGAATTCATGCTTGGCCCTCTCAACCATGTTCAAATATATCAATAGTTATTAGTCTTTTTAAGTAAGATGGCAAGGACCGAAACTGGAACTTGATCTCAACAATCACAGCCATAATTCTATTCCATCCCAAACAAAATTTTATAATTTATTATATTCCATTTCATACACAAACAGAAGATAAAAACCCGAACCAAGGACAATAATATCTATATTTCATATATTCCATATAGATCAACTCTCCACAAAAGACATTACACTTTAAAACAAATCAAGAAGTCGGGCTTTCGGAAGCCTCTCCAGAGTTTATATATAATCCTGTCAAAAAATATTATTGTTTTTAAAAAAAAAAAGAGATTATCGTCTTTTTCTATAAAGATGATCGATGAAGTGAAATTATAAGAATTTGGAGTTCAAGAGTATAGATACTTGAATCTCAGCTGCCACAGCAGATATGTCGGCATTCTTTGTAAAGAAGTTCATTGTTTTGCCTTGAACAATAATAATTTTACTTCATCAATTTTTACAGTATCTTGGTCATTTAACTGAGAAGATATTTACCAGCCACCTTGGAGAGAGATTCTGGAATGATGCACAGACCGAAAAGCAGAACAGCACAAGGGATTATGCCTGCATAAGTTTTGATAAGTCATTTATAATAATTGAGGTATTAGAAAAGCAAAAAGGAAATGAGAAGTGTGTTTTTCTTTTTTCTCTATTACTTGACAACTTTAACTTGAATGTGTTGCATAAATTTTACCTACTAAAGCTAAAGCCTGCCATGTTAACAATGTGCCTATGATGAAGGATACGGAAACTCCCGTACAAATCATAAACTGCAAGGATGAAAGAAGGGCATAAGCTTGAACTTTGTCAAACACACACGCGCAAACACACAAAAGACGATATGTGCTTGCTCTTAGTTGGTGTGGTTTTTAAGTTGTGGAGTTAGTTAGTTGGTTGTTTAGAGCAGAGCACTCGGTTGTGGGTGTCTCTCCGGAATTAGGGTCAGTTGACTGTCGGTTTGTATCTTCGTACACATTGTGCTATAATATCCTCTATCTTTTCGGAAAAAAAAAAAAAATATTGGAGATATTTGTTAAGTAGATACAAAACATTCACAGCCTTTTTTACTTACTGTTAACTGGATTTTTTTTTTTACTTAGATTAAAAGCTCGAAGAGGGTTGTAATAATCTCAAACTTCCTTATGCTCTTTTATCCCAAGAAAGGCAAAGAGTGAACCTGCAATAGCATTTACCTAATTAATGGTTGTCAAATAGCTCCTCGTAAATCCTTGGGAGCACGTTCAACTATGAATGCCGGAACCTAAACAATAATAATAAAAATAATAAGAAAAAAATGGAAAACGAAAAAACAAGGCAATATCAACATCTAGTTTCCAAATATATAGCCTAGATTAACATATTTATCAGCAGGTACAACAATTCTTTTACCACATAAAAAAATACTCCCATCCTATATCCGCTTGCCAAACTCCCAATATCTAAAGGCATGGGCCCATGCATAAATTATATAAGACTTATAACTTGATAAATCAAGAACTAATTTATGCATCTAATGAAGAGGAACCTTAAATGTTTTATGTTTTCCTTATTATTTATATACCTGGGTAAAATAAATGGATAGTCACCCTGCTGTGCAGAATAAACTCGATACTATCATGGGCAGATTCCATTTCCAACATTCAAATGATCAATATTATAAACTGGTTGTGACATATATTTCCTGGGTTCCTATAAATTCACTCACCCTTTTGCGACCGACGAAATCAGCAATTTTGCTGCTAGTGATTGCATCAATCATCGCCCAAAAAGTCAAATATGGAGCCAAACAATGAGTACTGCAAAAGGACACACTGTTTTAACTCTCAAAACAAGTGATTCATTGTAACAGAAGCTCAAAATTAGTTGAGAAACACAAGTTGGCTAATAGACTTTTTATTAAGAATAAAACTAATCAATATCAACAATGGTTTAGCTAGCCTAATACAGTACACTTATCTTAGAAGTCAACTTTGAGAAGTTACAGAGGTATTGATCTCATATTGACACATTTGGATAAGTAAGTTGTCAGACACTAATAGATTTTATAGATAGTAGTATAGTGATAAATTAGGACACCAATATATGAATTGTTTATAACATTATGTGAAATATTAGACCTGCTTGGAATTCTGAGGGTGGCACTTGTCTGTCCATAAACAATTCTCGGTTACATTTTGAGAAGTATGTTAGTGGAGTCACAATATTACAAATGGAAATTTCAAACATTAGTTGCTAGGCAAAACACTTCAAAAATAATCTACAGGCGAAATGTTACGTTGGACATGAATTTTGAATATATTCTAGTAAAGAACTCTAGCAAAAATAACAAACTGAATATTCTCAATCTGAGCAATTGTAAATGCGTGCAATTAAGGAGACTCATTCACATTTAGCAGCTACAAATTCTTACCTTTCCTCAAGAAGCATATTTTGGAGCTCACCCTTCAAGCTCTCATGATCCTGAGAATGTAGATTGTCTAGTTTTTATTTAAAATGTGGATTTGTAGCACAACAATATCAAAGTTGGGGAATTTAAGTTAATTTAATAATTAAGCTAGAATTGCGAAAATATGTAAATTTTGAATTTGTAATAGAAAGCCTAAGTGTCTTTCATAATTATTACACACCCAAAGCTAACATATTAAATAAAATATGTGTAAAACCGCACCAGACTCGAGTAGTGATAGTATAAGTGAAGAGGTTATCTACCATACCAATTGTAAAGACGCTATATCATCAGGTTATTCCAGTTTTCCATTGATAACATTCAAACAATGAAGTTACATGAGTTATGCATAATCATAAACATGAAAAATAAACTTTAGAATATTTTAAGAGTATGAACATCAAATACACATACCTCTGTCCCTTCTCCCGATGCTTGAAGTCAACTAATGCATGTCCTCTCCACGATGGATCCCAATTCTTCTCATTCCCAGAAATACCTGGATCGAGATTTATAACAACACGAGTTCCTTCAAAATGAACCACATAGCATAAATGAACGATTCAGTAGTGTTACACCCAATATTCAACATTAAGATGAGACTCTATATAGAAAATTTTAGTATATTTTCGAGATAATTCTATCTATCTGATATCCTTTAAAAAAAACTATTTTATTAATTCAACTTTAAAAAAAAACTATTTTATTAATAATCTTCAACTCATTGTAAAAGTCTATAAAAAAATCTCTTAACAGGATAACCGAGACTCCATATTGCTCTTTGACTGCACATTTACTTCTAAACCTCCATCATAGTAAATAGGTTTTTTGGCTCTCTTAAATCCAGATTCATTTTCGTTTAGCGATGATCTTCTAATCCAATTGCATATGAGAAGACTGATTAATTAAAAAACAAATCAATAAAATCATAAAACAAAACTTATTGGCAGGCAAGCAAATTGTTGACACTTCCGCAATATCAAATATAAATTAGTTTATGGGAAATTTGCACATACTCAGTTTTCTTGAGGTGTGAATTGCGATCCTCCAGGTTAAAAATTTAGGGCCTTCTGTGTCGGCAAGTCCGCATATGCACGTGCTGCAAAGTAGACGTCGCTGCTCTCTATTGTCGGGCCGTGGGCAAGAGAACTTCACCGTCCATCCGATGCAGCACCGTGGGCATTGTAGTCCGTCACTGCAAAGTAGATGTCGGTGCTCTCTATTGTCGGGCTGGCACAGTGCCTCCATCAGTCGCATTACCATCTTCTCCCGATTACCCAATGAAAGGTTCTCTATACAGACAAAATAAGGGGGTGATTGGATGTAAGATGTTCTGGAGAGGATGCAAATCGAGAAAATTATGGAACACAAATTCAAAATTAAAATGCCGAAAGGAAGGACCTAGCTTGGATATCTAGTACATGATGGCGGAAGGTCGAGGACTTGACTGATTGTCGATGAAGCTCCTTCGCCTTCTTGAAGCAACACAAAATACTTTCTCACATGTTCCACTTCACGCTCGGATTGACCCAAATATCGCCGGCCACGACTCCTTCTCACACGCCGGCTGATCTTTCATAGAGCTATCTTTGACTGTCGGCTTCAGTTCGAAGATGGAATCCACGAACAGAGATCTTCGGTGAAGAGAACCGGGCCTCATATCTTCATTTGCTCTGAGAGGGAGAGAAAATTGTGAGCTGCAATTTTGGAGGGGAAGAAGTAAGAGAAACGCAGCAGGTGAGATTGAAGACGAATGAAACGTCGATGCCGCTTAAGAATTGAATGAGAGAGTACGCTGAAGGTTGCGTAAAGAAGGCGAGTAGCAGATTTTCGGGGCACCAAATCGTTCAAGACAGCCAGATTTTGAGGGGAGAAAGGCAATGTCCAATCGACACCGTACTGGCTAAAATAGTCTCAACCCCAATACACGTCTATGAAAAATGCAAAAAAATAAAAATAAAAAGTAATACCATATTTTTTCTTAACCATGAAGATATCTAAAACTTCAATAGCATTTTGGTTAATAAAGAAAAAAAAGAAGTGCAAAAAATGTGCAACCAAAATCGGTGGTGAAATTGTAATTAAAGCTGGACACTTGTCAATTTTTTAAGACTCTACAACTGGACATGTGTCAAAATATAAAAGCCACACACTTCTTCATATATGTATAAGAGAGATATATATATTCAAATACGTTCCCTAGGCTAAATCTCTAATACATCTATGAGTATCCCCTTATTCACCATTTGAGATTGATTGAGACCCAAACCAACCACTTCCTTAGGCTTACAAATTTCGTCTAATTTAAGAAGAGTTTTCTTTGTTGCTAATTTGTTGAACCCCATATGATGTTTCTAACAAAACTAATCTCCATGCAATGACGGAGCCATATTAGGCCCAGGGGGGTCCATGGCCCCCCCTCATTTTTGTAAAAATCAATATATATATATATATATAGAGAGAGAGAGAGATAATACTATAAAATATGTATAGAAATGCAAAAAATCTTTACAACATATTAATAATTAAAATTTATTTTCTATGTTACTTTAATATAAATTAATAATAATATTTATTTATTAAAAAATATACTAACAATTATTATATTTTACATTCCTAGATAAGTTATTGAAAATATTTATAATAATATACTTTTTTAGTATCTTAATTGTATATCGATTTAGTAATATAAAATTGAATATTTAGTTGGATTGTTATGGTTTTTAATGTTGATTTTTTTTACAATCACATATTTTTAACTTTATTTATTAATGTTCATTTGGTAAGCTATCATAAAAAATGTTATGCAATGTGCTGCAAAAGTTCATTTTAAATCTATTTTTCAACCAAAAAACTTATTTTTCCGTAACTGAAGTTAAATTATAAATACATGAACTACTATTTTTTTAAAAAAAAAAAAGTTTGAAGGTGATACGGATTCTAAGTTTTTAAAAACTTGATGGTACACCTATCGATATTTACATTTATAGTAAAATTTTTTATATGAAATAAACATTTCGATTTAACCTACAAGCTCGTTATTTAACATTTAAAATCGGACCCCCCTGAATAAAATTCCTAGATCCGTCACTGTCTCCATGTACCCCTTTCAGAAGCAAAGCCGTTTGCATTTGGAAAATGGGAAGTGTAAAGTACCGACTTAGCGAGTGTCCAAATGGAAAGTGTTTGAAGGACCGACTTAGCGAGAGTGATGCGCTATCAATAGAGATATTTTTTGCTTTCCACACTGAAAGTCTCCCTTTAACTCTGTCTATTAAGAGCATGTTTGATTGGGAAGACTAGACAAGATTATGGGCTTAGTCTGGGCCCAATCTTACATTTGTTTCCCATGACTGCGGCCCGCATGACTAGATGAGGCCCGCGACCCAAATGGGAATTATCTGGAGTATTGCCGATTATTTGATCTCGGGTTGGAGGTGAGATTATTTGCATCTGTACAGTACTTATTTGATCAAATTACCAAATTATCCTCATAAAGTGAAAAACATTACCAAATCATCCCTATTAACTCATTAAAATTTACCACTGAAAAAGCAATTGAAGTATGCTTAAACGCACAAATTCTCCATACTTTCTTTTCGTTCTACCTGTTGTGCGTCTCCAAATTGAATCTCAAAGATCAAAATGTTGATAAAGAATTCTTCGAAGTTACGGGTTTCTTGTTTAAAGTCTCCAAATCCAGCATCCACCCGAAGCCTCCACTGGCCAGCGCAGCCTCCTTTCCCGTCGACAACGAGAAATCACGAACCCTAGTTGGAGCTTGAATGAGCTTGGTGGGGGATGCGGTGGCCGAGAAGTTGGATGAGCTGGTGGGCGTGGTGGTGGACGTGAATAGGCTGAGCAAGAGCGTCTTGGCCGGCGTCGCGGGCGCCACCACCGTGTACCAGGTGGCGTTGTTCTTCGAGGCGGTGTCGGTGTTCTTGGTATGGTTTCGTGATGCGAAATTGGTGATCGTTTGAGGTGGCGAGAAGCATGCCAATTGATGAATTATGAAAAAATTGAGGTTTCTTGATTTGGGGATTAGGGCAAATTTTGTTTCATGATGTGGGAATTTTTTCTGATTGAGCCAAGTTGAAGTGGATTACAGATTAAAGATGGAGGCTTATGAAGTTAGTTTTCATTCACAGTCCTTGCGGAGTTCTTGAGGTTGTGAAATGGGGAGTAGGGATTAAGTAGTTGAGTGTTAATGGGAACATTGAAATCTAATATAGCAGATGTACACATTCTTTTCTGAATTTGTTGATTTTTTTGTTTTCATATTTTTGTTAAATTAGGGTCTTGCTTGCTGTATAAAAATGTATAATCTCCCTAAGGTCATTCAAGCTCCAGTTGGGGTCTGTTTTGTGTTAATTGAAGCTCTCTTCTTAAACAAAGTACCGAAAAATAAGAAAAACTCACTGTTCGAAAACATATTTCAAAATGTCGTCAATTACGAGCAAATCACACTGTCTGTTGTCAATATTCTCAAGAATTTTCACATCCTTTCACTCCTCAAAAAAATCAAACCTTATTGTAGATATACAGTAAAATCATATTTGATAAAAGTTCTTCACTACCTACCACAATTATTGGCCAAATGAATGTAAGGGTAAAAATGTAAATTTATAATTGTATCACATGTCTAGTCATACCTAACAAATGCAGAATTAAATTTATCTCTAAATCTATCTCATTATTAGTCTTGACAAACAAACATAGAATCATTCTAATCTAAACAGTACAATCTTGTCTCTTCAAATTAAATTAATCTAATCCTATCCAAGAAAACAAACGTGCCCTAAGAATTGAAACGATTCTCTCATGTCACTCTATTTTGGAAGATAGAAGAGCCAAGGTACTTCCCGAGACTATTTGACATCATAAACATGAACTCAAAAGCAATGGAATGTTTATCTGATAGGAAGACGTTCTTAGAGAATGAAATTCTGGTTTTCCCTTTGTTTATTTTTTGGCTGGAGTTGCTATGAAATTTATTTAGAACTGAATAAATGGTATGCACTTAGTTGTTCTTCGCCTTGGTAATTTATTATCAATTTTGCTATAAACTTGGGATACTCTTGCTTGTAATTGGATGGGTAAGGTCAATAATTTTTCACATCTATACTTATATTAAAAAAGGTATACCATTTACCAGATTTAGTATAAAAAAAATCAACAACATTTATTGCATTACTATTTCCGTATTATACAATCTATACTTATATAAAAGGAGATTCTATTTACTACATTTACTATCCAGAAAAGTCAACTGCATTAAATGCCATTACTATTTTGGTATTATGATAGTTTATTTATTTAATTGATTTATTTATTTGTTTTATTTTAAAAAGGTAAGTATAATAAAAAGATTTTAATAATTAAAAATCAAATATCAAATAAAAATGTACACTTTGACTTATTTGATTATATTTGGTATTTGATTATACCAAATATATTCCTATTTAGTATATACATTGAATACTTACTAAAGTATTTATTTGTTTTATTTGTCAAAGTTAAGTATAGATTTGTTTATATTATCAAATCATAAAACAAATAAATATATCCTGTGTTTCGCACGGGTATTTGAACATTGTACAATTTTCTTGCGTATTACTTATAAACTTTTATTGAATATTGCATCTTATAATCTAATATTCTCCAAATAAATATATCTCGTGCTTCGCACGGGTCACGCCGTACATTTTTTTTATTCATGTATATAATTATAAATCTGGATAAATAGCCTTAAAATTGTGCACCGTACATCGCACGGGCTCTGTACTAGTTTTAGATTAACTAAGATTTCTTTTAAGGTACTTTTCAAACACTTCGCTAATATGAAATAGACTAAGTAAAAAATTTATTATCAATTTTGGTCGCTTATAATTCGCCTATTTAGGATATTAAAATAAAATTAAAATCTAGAAGTCCAAGACAGGAATTTTTCCAAAAATATAATTTCACATATTTTTTTTTTCCCCTAAAACCTGCGAGACAGCGCGTCCTTCTTCAATTTCTTTCTGGACACGATATTTCGTTACAAAGGAAGCGCCTTTACGCAAAACATCACAAAAATCCCCAAATTTCCCTGTAGAGCTGTGACCCTCTCGCCGTTATCCTTCTTCGTCGTCATCATTGTCGTAATATCGTCTCTCGCTCCCTCTGCCTAGGTTAACTTCGTCTTCCTCGCGTTCTCTTTGTTGTTTTTTTTTTGCGATTTTTTTCTGCTAAATTTGTTTGTCAATGAAGGATTCAACAGTTATTGAACGACAAATTATGAATGGTTGAATGATTTGTGATCCATATGGTTGGATCTTTATTAGCGGTTCGAAAATGCTCGTCGGCAACTCAATACGCCCCCTGCGCACGTTAGTTTCTGACCTTCCTGCCGAAATCCAGCTCTCACCATGTCAAGGTTCACAATTGCTCTACGCATAAAGCTTTTTACTCGCTTACCTTTTCATTGAACTTCTGCCCATTCCTTTATCATCTTTTATTGATCAATTGGTCTACGTGAATACCTATTTCTTTCATTGTTGTTGTTATCAAGTACGAGTAGTTACTGTTCACTGAGATTTTTCTGTTAGGGCAGCTTATTAGGAGGTTCTAATCTATATTGAGTGTCAATCTTCAGTTACTGAGAGCTTTCTTTTTTTTTTTTCTTATGTAATCTTGAAAGGTGCTTATTGTACATATCCTTGAGAGGTTGCCGGTTTTTGACAATCGGAGCTATCAAGAGATTAGCTCCAACTTGCCAAGCCAGTCCTGCTGGTACCCTTTCTCAAATATCTAAATATGGAGCCAGTATACATTCTCCCCAAAACAGGCCTTTCTCGAATTACGCTTTCCCAAACAGGGGCCTTGCTTGGAATGCTATTTGTTCCGGGAAAGATTTCTACAATATTCACCTCAGAACTTATTCAGCAAGGTTTAACACCATGGCCCATCTTGCCAAAATTGCTTGGAAGAGGCTGTTACAAGCATCTTTACATGATGGTAGTACAGCTCGTCTAGGTATAAGCAGGATTGCTCGGGCAGTTAGTTTGGGTTTTTCCCATTCTTCCATAACTGTTCCCGGTATATTTTCTCTCATGTTCGGTACACGTTTAGCCTATGCCCAATCTTCTTCAAGTTCACCTGTTGTGATGCAGCCGAGGAATGCATTGTATGTGGGTGCTCAAGACAGCCATCTTTTTTTCACCCGATTGGTATTCTCTATATTCCAAGGCATTTTCTTGCTGATCAGGGCTTTTCAACTGGCTTTGCTCTTCACCCCAAGCATCATCATGGCCCCGTTTGCTGACAATTTCGGGCCTCATTTCAGGAAACTGTGGCTCCAAGTCGTCCACCAGACCCTTGAGCGGGCTGGGCCGGCATTCATAAAGTGGGGCCAGTGGGCCGCCACGCGGCCCGACCTTTTTCCCGGAGATCTCTGCACCGAGTTATCCAAGCTCCACATGAAAGCCCCCGAACACAGTTTCTTCTACACGAAAAAGACGATCGAGAAGGCCTTCGGCAGGAAGATCACCGAGATTTTTGACAACTTTGAGGAAAAGCCCGTAGCTTCCGGAAGCATAGCCCAAGTGCACCGGGCCTCATTACGGGCCCAGTACCGTGGCCGTGAAAGGAAACCGATGCTTGTTGCTGTCAAGGTTAGGCATCCGGGGGTTGGGGAGTCCATAAAGAGGGATTTTGAGATAATTAATTTAGTTGCAAAGATCTCAAGCTTTGTCCCTGCTCTGAATTGGCTGAGGCTGGATGAGAGCGTGAAGCAGTTTGCGGTTTTCATGATGTCCCAAGTGGATCTTGCTCGTGAGGCCGCACACTTGAGCCGTTTCATATACAATTTCCGGAGTTGGAGAGACGTGTCTTTCCCGAAGCCCGTTTATCCTTTGGTGCATCCGGCTGTTCTGGTAGAGACTTTTGAGCATGGTGAGAGTGTTGCTAGGTATGTGGACGACATTGAGGGAAATGAACGAATTAAAAGATCCCTTGCACACATTGGGACCCACGCGCTACTGAAGATGCTCCTGGTAACTCCTATGCACTCCTTTTTTTTTTTTTTNATAGAAACTTTCCACTTGTTACAATTTTGTGATTTTTGCATGTACGGGATTAGTTACGTCATACTTGCTTTAAATGATGGGCGATGTTATAATTCCTTACAGCTGGTATTTGCGTTTTGAAATAGCTAAATGAGATTTGGCAAAATGGCTTCAGTTTTTTGATCCATAGTGTGATGTTTAGCACCACAAGACAAAGTTGTTAATCCTTCAGTGGATCAATGCAGTGTTAAAGAGTTTTTGTCTTGTGTATTGCTAGCCAGTAAGATAAACTATTTGGTTTGATTTCTATGTTCTCTCTCTCCTTTCTTCAAAATATTACGCGATACATCCTCTGTCCCAAAACTATACTTCACTGTGGTAGTTAGTAGAGTCGAAGCATTATGAATTCCATTTATACTGTACTGTGGTAGGCAATTTTCTTGTGGTTTACAAGTATGAGGTAATTAGTATGTTTCTGATTTTTATTTTTTTTTCTATGCTTCAACAGGTGGACAACTTTGTTCATGCAGACATGCACCCAGGGAATATCCTTGTCCGTGTGGCTCAGAGCAAGTCCTCTCGTAAAAAGCTCTTCAAAACCAAGCCTCACGTCATCTTCATTGACGTGGGCATGACGGCTGAGCTCTCGAAAAACGATCGCATTAATCTGCTCGAGTTTTTCAAAGCTGTTGCCCGTAGAGATGGCCAAACTGCAGCCGAGTGCACACTCAGGTTATCGAGGAAACAGAACTGCCCAGAGCCAGAGGCCTTCATTCAGGTAGTACACAGCAGCTGCTGCCCGTTTTTACATTCATCATTCGTGCTGCATGGTCTTAATAACAAAACCTTGGATGGTTTTTTTTTTTTTATTTTCTTTTTATTTGTCTGCTTGTAGGAAGTGAAAAAGTCGTTTGATTTTTGGGGCACGCCGGAAGGGGATGTGGTGCATCCTGCCGATTGCATGCATCAACTGCTTGAGAAAGTTCGGAGGCATAAAGTGAACATAGATGGCAATGTTTGCACAGTGATGGTTACTGTTTTAGTCCTTGAGGTCAGTGGTCGATATAGAATCTGAAAATTGGATACACTCTAAGGTGTAGGAAGAATAAATATATAAAAAATGAAATGAATAATTTCATGCTTCAAAAAACACCAAAATGATACTATTAAGTGAAATTTAAAACCATAATGATCAAAATATCATAATTAATCAACTCCTAAATGGTTTTGTTTGCAGGGTACATGAATGCTGCAAAACTAAAAAATTTTATTGTTCTGTGAAGCATTTATTAAAATGTCCTTTTAATCCTTCATTTGGTGCAGAATATTTTTTATTATTTTGGATTTTTTGTCTTCAGGGCTGGCAGCGGAAGCTCGATCCAGATTATGACGTGATGCATACACTACAAACACTGCTATTGAAAGCCGACTGGGCAAAATCACTTTCGTATACAATCGAAGGACTTATGGCTCCATGAGTTAGCTGAATGTTTTTTCTTCTTTTCCTAGAACTACTCTTACTGTATAGAGAATTTTGATGGAGTAAAAGCACTTGGGAATTGTAGGTAACTTCGAAATTTTATGTCTTGTTGTTCTGCGAACAATTTATCAACCAAGTGCGTCCATTCACAATTTTGTAAGGATGGTTTATTTCTTGTATTATTTTTTAGACTGATTTTCATACCACTTTCTAGTTTTATCACATTCTTCCTTCTCTCCATATTCAGCATTATGAAGAATACACTCCCAGTCAGGCACAAGCTAGCTTTTCGAAAGGTTTAATTTCAAACCATTGTTTATATGATTTTCACACACACAACTAACTTATCTAGCGTACTCGAATCTGCATAAACAATATTTCTTCACATTATGACACAAAGCTCATTAATTACCCAAAATATATAAAAAAATACAATTAATTAGCTGTACATAATCTATAGTATACTAATGAGTAATGACAAACATCAAAGTACAATTATCTTCAACAAAGAATATACACAAATAAATAAATAAAATAAATAAGATAATCTAAACATTAATATGTACAAAATTAATTAACACAATCCTCATCTTCTCCGTAAGAACGTCTTTCCCTCTGCATCCTCATTCACGATATGTAAAACCTCGTTTGGTGGAACGTGCCTCCAAACTTGTGGCCTCTTCAGCTTGTGCCCCATCTGCGCGAATTTATCCGCGGCCCTATTCCCCTCCCTAAAAGTGTGAGTGAACAAGCAGTTCTTGATCTCCGGCACCATCAAGTTCACGCGCGCCACATGTGCGCGCACTTGCGCGCACCTGATAACTCCCTTCTTTCTCGTGATAATGTCAACAATGCCCTTGGAGTCGCCCTCGAGCCACACGTCACTCCACCCGTTTTCTAGCACGATCTCGAGGCCCCTCACGAGGGCCGCCAACTCAGCCAACGTGCTGTTGCTTTGACCGATCGACTCGGCATACCCTAGCAAGAAACACGCGTTGTGGTCACGGAAAATGCCACCAATGCTCGATTCTCCCGTCTTGCACTTGCACGAGCCGTCGTAGTTCAACTTGGTCCAGCCGTGCTCGGGTCTGGCCCACGTCACGTTGACCGCTTCCTTGTGCCACTGCCTGAAGAAGATTCGGAGTGGTTTGTGGATCGATAATCGTTTATCGAACAACCTTGAAACTATCGTCATTGTTTCGAATTTACACGCTAAATTGAAGTCGGATTATCGGTCATTGAACGGAGAAATAAACTACGTCGATTGTACGGGATTCGGGACATTTTGGTCATGGGAATTTAGGTTTTGTATGAGAATATTGTAGATGATTTTGCGTGGGGAGAAGCTAATGGAATATTTTGCAAACTTAACTATATTTATATTCTTTTCTTGCAAGAAGTGATTGTGTGTGTGGATTTGGTTCGCGGCATTTCTGGGCCAATGTTTGAATAACGGTAAGTTAACCGTCATAATCTTTGGAAATTGAGCCGTGAATATTGGAGAATAATCGCCTGGATTATCTGAGGCCAAGAATGCAATGGTTCTACTAAGTTTTTTTGTTTAAANCTAAGTTTTTTTGTAAAAAAAAAAAATAATAATAATAATAAAAAAAAAAAGGGTCTTTCGCGGCAAATTGTATCATGCATATGACCAAATGAATCATTTGCGTCTCAAATAATAGTAGCAAATAAAAATAAGAGAAATGGATAACCATTTTAGCAACTTCTTTTTTCAACAAGTGTTTTAGCAACTTATATTTGCTTGTTCGTTTTCGTGCATCGTGCTTGCATTGTTTCATTTTATATTTTTCATCCTATGCCAATTGGTATGTAAAATGATAATATGAGAATTATTTATAAAAAATGACAAGTTATTATGTGTTTATTATAAATTTAATAGTATATTTTATATGTTTAGTTTACTGCTCAACTAGTTAGATTTAGGCGCATACTTTTTTTTTTTAATCGTTAAATAAATTTGTATTGATCAAAATTGAAAGTCATACAACCGAGGCGGCTTTCAAGAGCGTAGTGAGTAACCACATGTCGGTTCCTCACTCGCAAGAACAAAAATAACGAGGACAATGTTCTCCTCCAATCAAGATCTTCCAAGTGCTCAAGCACTTGGCATCAACCATCCTAAAAAATTATTAAGATTTTATACTTCAACACCTAGACTTCTTCTCTCAAATTTGGCAAGAACACTCGGAAAAAGAGCAAAAATAGATCGGTAGACGTGGGTCTTTACCTTTCTAATCACAAGGCTTGGAGGTTGGGTTTCGCCCTCAAAAATCAATCTGTTTCGCGCATTCCAAATGAAGTAGACGGTGGCCGCAACGCCGCTTTCTTCAATTTGGCTCTCCAAGTTGTACCTTTCCCTTCTATTTTGGTCCATTTGAGGGCGCCTTTAAGAGTTGTTGGCATGTGACGGAGGCTAACCCAAACTCGAATTGCACTCCATATCTCCGAGCTAAAGGGGCACTCGAAGAAGAGGTGGCTCGAGGATTCATTCGCGGTACCACAAAGGGGGCATGTCGGGTCTTCATTTAGGAACTCCAGGCGATCTTTTGTTTGGAGCCTATTCATCACACCAAGCCATAAAATGAAGGAATGCTTGGGGGTATTGCAACTCCCCCAAACAACCCCGACCTATGGCTTCTCAATACCCTTTGGTCGGAGAAAATCGTAACACTTGCTAGTACCGTCTTGCTTGTCGCGTAAACTCCACGCACGGAGGAGGGCTTCCGCACCGCGCTCGCTACCCGCCTTTTCAATCAAGCTTTGCCGGATTTCAAAGAGGGATTTAAAGAGAGGGGAATCATTCTTGGAAACTTGCCAATCCCAAATAGTTTTATCCTTCAAATAGATGTTGTGGATCCATTTGAACCATAGTGTATCCTTCTTAGCTTGCATATTCCAAAGAGTCCTCATGAGAAGGGCTCGGTTCCAAGCATCCAAGTTANCTTCAATTTGGCTCTCCAAGTTGTACCTTTCCCTTCTATTTTGGTCCATTTGAGGGCGCCTTTAAGAGTTGTTGGCATGTGACGGAGGCTAACCCAAACTCGAATTGCACTCCATATCTCCGAGCTAAAGGGGCACTCGAAGAAGAGGTGGCTCGAGGATTCATTCGCGGTACCACAAAGGGGGCATGTCGGGTCTTCATTTAGGAACTCCAGGCGATCTTTTGTTTGGAGCCTATTCATCACACCAAGCCATAAAATGAAGGAATGCTTGGGGGTATTGCAACTCCCCCAAACAACCCCGACCCATGGCTTCTCAATACCCTTTGGTCGGAGAAAATCGTAACACTTGCTAGTACCGTCTTGCTTGTCGCGTAAACTCCACGCACGGAGGAGGGCTTCCGCATCGCGCTCGCTACCCGCCTTTTCAATCAAGCTTTGCCGGATTTCAAAGAGGGATTTAAAGAGAGGGGAATCATTCTTGGAAACTTGCCAATCCCAAATAGTTTTTTCCTTCAAATAGATGTTGTGGATCCATTTGAACCATAGTGTATCCTTCTTAGCTTGCATATTCCAAAGAGTCCTCATGAGAAGGGCTCGGTTCCAAGCATCCAAGTTACGAAGCCCCAATCCTCCCTCCGCTCGAGGTAAACACAAAGTATCCCATGCAACGGGGGCTTTTTTGGAGCCCCATAAGTACCTTCTACATAGTTGAATGATTTTTGTTCGGACAATGCCCGGCAAGTGGAAGATGCCCATCCAAAAGCAAGCAATGCCTTGAATGACGGATCGAATTAGTTTCAATCTACCGGCATAGGAGAGAGAGTGTCTCTTCCACCCACTAAGTTGGCTTTCAATTTGGTTGATCATATCATCAAATAGCCTCCCGGTAATCCTATCCGCGGTGAGGGGGACTCCAAGATAACGGAACGGTATAGGCCCGGTTAGCATGCTAGTATCATCAAGGATGGTCTCAGGATCATGTTCTTTCACGCCGGCCAAGTAGATGTTGGACTTAAGCACATTCATTTCAAGCCCCGATTTCTCCCCGAAGTCTCTTAAGCATTCCATGAGCACTTTGATTGATCCCGAATCACCCCGAGAGAGGAGCATGAGGTCATCGGCGAAGACTAAGTGAGAAATTTTTAGCTTCTCACACATTGGATGGAATTTGAAGTTCGGGTCCTCCGCCGTGTTGCAATTACTGAGCCTAGAGAGGTATTCCATGCAAAGAACGAAAAGGAAAGAAGAGAGGGGATCACCTTGCCTTAGTCCGCGAGCACCTTTGAAGTGGCCTTTGAGGCAACCGTTGATAGATAGGGAATACGTAGAGGTGGTGACGCACTCCATGATCCACATGATGAAAGTCGGTGGAAAGTCTAAGCCCTCAAGCATTTGCCTCAAGAAGGCCCATGAGACGGAGTCAAATGCTTTGCGGAGGTCAATCTTGATTAAGCATCTCGGAGACACACTTTGCCTCAAATATTTCCGGAGCAATTGTTGCATGAGGTGAATATTGTCCGTCATATTCCTCCCCTTCACAAACGCGGCTTGGGCTTCATCAATAATAAAGTCAAGAACTTCACTAATTCTTCTTGCAAGGATTTTTTAGCAAATCTTGTAAACCGTATTGCAACACGCGATTGGCCGTTAGTCCGTGACTCGAGATGAATGGGAGGACTTCGGGACAAGCATGATACCGGTGTGGTTCCATTGCTTTAGGATTGATCCGGAGCGAAAGATTTCTTGAATTGCCGCCACAACATCCCCACCTACAATATCCCAACTTTTTAGAAAAAAGGTAGAAGTGTAGCCGTCCGGCCCCAGGGACTTGCCCCCCTCGATGCTTCTAAGGGTGAGCTTGATCTCCTCTTCGGTAACCGGGGCGATTAGGGTGCAACAATGTTCGGGACTAAGAGTTGGCCCCGATCTAAGGATTTGAGGGTCAATATCCTCCGTTTCTACCTCGGTTCCCAAGAGAGCTTCATAGTAACGAATGAATTCCTTGGTCACATCCTCCATGGACTCGGTTGTGGTGCCATCCTCACGCATGATCGATGCAATGTAGTTTCGTTTTGCTCTCTTCTTGACCAAGCTATGGTAGAACTTGGTACATTTGTCTCCTTTAATTTGGAAGTCGCATTTCGCCTTTTGTTGGAAAAAAGATTTCTTCGCTTTGGCCAAGTTGAGAGCTCTGAGTCTAAGAGACCCCAACTTAGACTTGATGTCAAGATCGTCTGGTTGATCATGTAGCAATTGTTGTGCTTCTTTGAGAGCGGCTTTTGTTTCATTGGCTCGAGTAGAGACTTTAATATTTTATTGCTTTAATTAGTGATTTAGTTCCTTAGGACTTTATATATTTCCAAACATTAGGAGTTCTTCTTAGATTAGGAATAGACTAGTTTGGCACCTATAAATAGGGCCCAATGTCATTCGAAATAATCATTCAGAAATTAATAGAAAAACCGAACTTTTGTTCAAACACTTTGCCTTAGATATATTTTCGATTTCTTTTGCAATTTTATCGTTTCAAGGGGTGCGGTTGTGCAAACCTCGAGACACCTATCGGCGATTCAAGGCACTGGTTTGTGGCTTATCGGCAATCGGGACACGCGATCTTCATCACGCGTGAGTGGCATATGTTTTGTCCGTGCTCGTCGGTTCCCTGCTTGTGCAGCAACGACTTGTCACCCGAACTTAGGTCGGTTGTCCCAAACGGTTGTTCCTAACGATTGTCCCGAACGGTTGTTGGTTTTGATGCGGGTTAAGTTGTGCCGAATACCCAAGGGTACGGCAAATGTCGGTTAATAGGTTGCGGTATCCGCCTAGTGCCAACCCCTTCGGGGGTGCAGCACGAGGTGGACGACGAAGCACATGTTGTGCGCCAACATTGTTGCAATAGCATGCAGTGTTGGCCCATGGCACGTTGCTCGTTCTCTCAGGTACGGAAAGCTCTTTGGGCTAGGTTGTTCGACCCTCGGTTGTCCCAAAGTAAAGCGTTTTACGCTCGTCCCTCGTCCTGAATGACAGCCGCGCCCGTCTTGTGCGGGTCACTGACCTTGCTCATGCGGTGCCGGCGTTGGTGAGGAATGCTACTGGTTGATCCTGCCAGTAGTCATATGTTTGTCTCAAAGATTAAGCCATGCTTGTTTAAGTATGAACTAATTCAGACGGTGAAACTGCGAATGGCTCATTAAATCAGTTATAGTTTGTTTGATGGTACCTACTACTCGGATAACCGTAGTAATTCTAGAGCTAATATGTGCAACAAATCCCGACCTCTGGAAGGGATGCATTTATTAGATAAAAGGTCAACACGGGCTCGTCCCGTTGCTGCGATGATTCATGATAACTCGACGGATCGCATGGCCTTCGTGCCGGCGACGCATCATTCAAATTTCTGCCCTATCAACTTTCGATTGTAGGATAGAGGCCTACAATGGTGGTGACGGGTGACGGAGAATTAGGGTTCGATTCCGGAGAGGGAGCCTGAGAAACGGCTACCACATCCAAGGAAGGCAGCAGGCGCGCAAATTACCCAATCCTGACACGGGGAGGTAGTGACAATAAATAACAATACCGGGCTCTTTGAGTCTGGTAATTTGAATGAGTACAATCTAAATCCCTTAACGAGGATCCATTGGAGGGCAAGTCTGGTGCCAGCTGTAATAGCCCAGTTCTGTATTAATAAAAATGATAGTTTTTAGTTCCCAGTTGAACTATTTCTTTTTATTAATACTGCTCGTCTTGAGTTTCGAGCCCAGTTATCAGTTATTCAATCCCAGTTATTAATTCTGGTCCATTTATTTTAGTAATGGATTTTATTCAGTCGGAATTAGTTATTTCAGTTGACGAATAATCGAAACCGAGTTTGTTTCGATAAATCGTCCAAGTTTAGCCGTGTCCGGAACCGAGTTGTTCGGTCACGAGTATCGCGCCTAGTTGCGCCTAGCCAATTCTCGAGCCCTAGTAGTCTCGAGTCTTGTTCGAGCCCTAGCCGTGCTCACAGCCTTACTTAGCAAGAGGCAATTTTAGCTATGGCCTTCACATTCCAACACTCCCCGGGCAAGAACGGGAGGTTGATCCAAGCGGGAACCACTTTGATGTCATCTTCCCCAAATTGGAACCAATTTGGGAGGTTTTTTAGGATGAGCCCCCTCCCATAGATGGAGTACGGTCCACCTTGAAGCACTTTGACTCTATCCTCCTCGGTCTTAAATTTGAACACAATCCACCCGTTGACATTTGGGACCATGTCAAAGTCCACATTCCATTTCTTACAAAGCTTTAAAAGAGCCTCTTTTCCCGGATGCCTTTGGGTAAAATATCCAACAAGGCAAAAGCCCCATGTTTCGATGAGCTCGGAAATGTCATCTTCTTCAAGGAAAGCTCCTCCCTCCTTTGGTGGGACATAATCCAATTTGAGCCCAAGGGAGGGCTTGCGGTTGTCGGCAAAGAGGGCCGAGAAAGGCCTCTTTTGTGTAGTGGCATCCTTTTGTGACTTTACCAAGTTTTCCTTAACGTTTTCCTCTTGGGGCATTTCATCAAACACCTTGTGGGTGTTATTTTCGCCTTGACTTTTTGCTAGCTTTTGATTGCCCTCTTCACCCTCCAACATCTCAACATCAAAACCCATGTAAACAAGGTCATCAACAATATTATTATTATTGCTAAGCTCACGATTGGCCACGGCTAGCCCAAGCACCTTAGAGCTCTCGGCGGCGGGCTTAGTGAAATTATCTTCCACAGGGTTGTCTTCTACCAGCTCTTCTTTGAGTTTGTTGATTCCTTGGCCTACGAATGATTCGCCGGAGTCACTATCTTCTCCGGCAGAGGGGCGGTCATCAGAAATTTCCAGAACTAGCTTTCGGTACTTAGCTTTTCTTTTACCTTTGGCCATATCAAGAAGGATAAGATAAAAAATGGGAACAGAAACCAGATCGAGAGGGAAACAGGTCCTAGGCGCATACTTATTCCAATTAAATATTCCGTAAGAGATAATTGGTGTAGTAGAGTTTATTGCAAGTTTTAGAAAACGAGGAGATGTGATATGTGCACTAATTAAACTAGTTAATCCAAGGCATAAATTGACCTGACTTTACTCATTTTCGTTTCATTATTTATTTCCCTTGAATTATTCGTTTTTAACTTTAACTATTATTCTATTTTATTCTCTCTCACTAGTAACGAATTAAATCAAAACTCTCTATTACTTTATTTTAATTAACACAAAATAATCACAATTTGTACCACACTTCTTCTCATGATATCTAGATAATTTCATAAATTCAAATTTGCAGAGTCGCCAAGCGCAATCAATGAACGTCTTTCCCTCCGCATCCCCGTTCACGATACGTAAAACCTCGTTCGGGGGAACGTGCTTCCAAACTTGCGGCTTCGTCAGCGTGTGACCCATCTGCGCGAATTTATCCGCGGCCCTATTCCCCTCCCTATAAGTGTGCGTGAACACGCAGTTCTCGATCTCCGGCACCATCGATTTCACGCGCGTGCGCGCACTTGATCACTCTCTTCTTTCTCGTGATGATATCGGCCATATCCTTGTAGTCGCCCTCGAGCCACACGTTGCTCCACCCGTTTTCCAACACGATCTCGAGGCCCCTCACGAGGGCCGCCAGCTCAGCCAATGTGCTACTGCTTTGACCGATCGACTCGGCATACCCTAGCAAGAAACCCGCGTTGTGGTCACGGAAAATGCCTCCAATGCTCGATTTTCCCGTCTCGCACTTGCACGAGCCGTCGTAGTTCAACTTGGTCCAGCCCTTCTCGGGTCTGGCCCACTTCACATTGATGGCTTCCTTGTGGCAGTGCCTGAGGAAGATTCGGAGTGGTTTGTGGATCGATAATCCATTACAGAACATTCTTGAAACTACCGGCATTGCTCTTAGTTTACTAATGGAATAAATTGGACTGTATTTAAATTATTTTCTCGCAACAAGTGAATGTGTGTGGATTTGGTTTGTGCCATTTCTGGGCCAATGTTTCAACAACGGTTAGAATAATCGCCATAATCCCTGAAATTTGAGCAATGGTTGTACAAAATTTATTTTCCCGGCAAATTGTATCATACATGCATGTACTAGCAACAATTTTTTCATTTTAACAAAAGTACGAGCATCTGTATTGGCATTTAATCTATGCCATTGACACGGTGGCTATCTAGTTTACACAAAATGCAACCATTCATTAATTTAAATCTCAAAATCTTAATCCCAGCCATTGTGAGTTCAACCGATCAAATGCAATTAAACATGCCAAAAAGCTGAAATATGGGCTCCAGTTTGAACCATAAGTAATTAAATTATCATTTTATATTTTGTTGTCTGATTACCCTTTTTTTTCCATTTAGCCATGTTCCCTTGCACTCATTATATATACTAGTATATATCCCGTGCGATGCACGGATGAGCTCATATTTTTTAACTTTTTTTAGACTTTATTTAAATATAATTCTTTATATTTTATCTCATCTACTATGAAAATAAAATAAATACAAACAATGAAAAATATGAATTATTATATCTTAAAATACCCGATTAGATAACTTGGATAAATTTTCGAGTTGTGTTTGTATACAAAAAAACTCACTCCATACTCAAAATTTAACTAAACTTTAACACAACTACACTACAATAAATATTATCAATATAATTAAATAATATCAACAAATCATTCTTAAACATCACTTAATTTTAATTTATTATTCATCCACTCGCATAATTTTAGTTAACTCTCACTTCAAATATTCTCTCTCTTATTTTCAAATCAATTTTAATTATTTTATATTAATTATTATTTTAATATAAAATCAAAATCCCACTAAAAACTAACCATAAGACTTTTTTTAAAAGAAATAACTATAACTAACAAAAATAACTCCTTTTTTGAGTGAAAATATTTGTATACAAACATGGTCTTCATGGTCGAGAACCTCAATTAAATTAGGAAATAAGACCCGTGTTTAGATAATTTGTCGTTATCTTAATTGAATGCTCACAAATACTAACGATATCAAATTTGAGGAATGCTCAAATTTGTTTGAAAATAAGACCTCAATTAAATAAGAGGAAATAAGACAATCCCTTATAAAATTGTTTGAATTACAAATAATATGATTAAAATACCCGATAGTGGAGATTCTTAAAACCACTTATATTTGCTATTTTTAATATCGTTATCTTAATTGATGATATATATAATCGGATTCCTAAAGATTCAATTGTGAAAATACTTGATCATTCCTCTTTTTTTCGGTTTTTCCAAATCAAAAGGAACTGGAATTTATCCAATATGAAAGGAATATCATCCAAAAAAGGAAAACATGTATGAAAAAATTTCAAATAAAATTTTAGGGGGAAAAAAAAGATTTGAGCGGCAAAGTGAAAATATTTTTCAAATATTTTTTCTCATCTCTATTATATAGTAATAGATAGATATCACAAATAATAATATAATTTATTCTAAAATTATCGTATATTACATTTTATTTTGAGTTTATCCTTTTCAAATTTTTAATTAATAAGTTGCTCTAGATTTATTTGTTTGACTTTTTAATCTTTTTATATTACTATATTATATGTGAACTGTATATACTTAAAAACGAAAATGAAATTAAAACTTTGGGCGGATTAAAGGCCTACTTGGAGAACTTTCCCGTTGAAGTAGGACTTTTGGCAGAATAGGCTTTTGCCGTTTTTTCGCCATGTTTAAAATTTTAGAAATATCGGGATAATGCCCTTTCTTGATTTATTAGGTAGATGTTGTCTTTTGAATTTTAGATGGACTGAGCGATACGCCGGATTTTCGTGAAATTTTAGTTAGGTCCGGGAGATTCGGGGTTATGCCTTTTATTGACATGAAAGTTGGGACTTTGTACGAGTTAGGCCCTATGTCGTAACAACGAGTTAGGCCCTATACTCTTCGTAGAGTTAACTGCAGGCAAAACGGGGCCGGTCAAGCCTTTTTCCCGTCAAAGCCAAAACTACTTTGGGTTAATTAGGTTTATGTTGTCTAGTCATGGAGTTTAGAATTTTAAGGAGACCAGCTAGACTGATGCCCCTTCTTGATTCTTAAATGGATGCATCCTTTTGATGTTTTAGCCAGATCAAACGATATGTTGTATTTAGTTCGAGCGGGGAGATTCGGGCTTATGCCATTTAGTCGCAAAGAAGTGAGACTTCGGACGGGTTAGGCCTTACGTCGTAACAACGCGTGGGAAAGTTAGAGCTCCATACAGATTGGGCGGGGCGCCAATATTCTTCGTAGAGTTAACTGTAGGTGGATCGAAGTTAGGCAGTTTCTCGTTGAAGCCAAGACTTAAGGTGGATTAGACTTATGTCGTCTCACAGTGAAGTTTTAGAATTTTAAGCTTTTGTTGATTATTCGTGAATCTTAGATTGATCAAGTTTATGCTTTTTATCGGAGTTTTAGAGTTTGAGATAGGAACTTAGTTGCATCGGTGCGGAGTAGTTAGTTCTCTTCAGGGTGGTAGTTGTTGTGATTGTGAATGGTTTGGAGCATCGGATTGGCGTGGTACTCACCGAACCATCGCCCTGTTTTATGAATTAATCGTGTTTATAAGTGGTCATACGTTGTCATACAAATAGAAAAGGAGATATAGTACTTGCGTGTTCATTTTTTAGATTTACAATAATGATAGTTGCGGCAATGTACAAGAAAATGTATAGAGGGACCAACCAAATATTTCTCCGGGTTGTCGATCTGCCCTTTTCTTGTGTTGTCTTGCATGAGGTGCATCATCGTCACCACCGATATCCAAAGAGCATAAGACGAGGCTCATTGTCGGCGATCTAAGGTACGATCGTGGGGACGCCTTGGGGTGTTGCTCGACCTCGAGGGCCGATCTTGAGAGGTAGGGGTCTCCCATCAAGATTTCCCTTATCAGGGCCCCCAACTCTTGTCCCAAGATGGTGGTCTGATCTCTAGACTGTCTGTCATGATCAAGAACAAAATCGTGACCGTCCAGTCAGGTATGTTGATCACCGGGTTAAAGGGCTTGCGATCCAAATGTGAGACTGAATAAATCACAAAGGGAAAACCTACCCACAGCCACCCTTAGATCGCTCGATTACTATGTAGCCATCGTTATTTTAGGACCAAATACTCCACCCTCTGAATTTCTTGTTGAGTGCGAATTAATCAATCCACATTATTGTTGAAAGGGAACTAATAATGATGTTGAGAAACGGTCTTGAGTTCTATGTCGGGCATTATAACAGAGTAAGAAAACGTAAAAATAAGGTTGCTTGACAGGGGTGTATTTGGGGGTACTTGTCTAGACGGAATAACAGGGAATAACGAAATTGCGTGGATGGTCAACTGAGACGCCCTTTCATTTGGACATAGTAACACGATAAAATTGATATATGAGGTTCATATGAACGGCAGGGTAAACCATTTTAGGATTCAACTGTACCGCAAACCCTTCTTCTAGCGTCATTTTGTTGACATTCATTTTCTTCAATTCGACCATCAAAGCGGTGGTGTGTTATTTAGGATGTGTTTAGTGGTTTAATGCAATTAAAAAGATAACTAGAAAGGGAAGAAATACAACGACGATAGAACTGTCGACAAATTAAAGTGTCTGCATTGTCTTTTTTACAAAGACCTTTTGAAGGCAGTTTCTTGCTAGGAAAATAAAGTTGGAGACCTAAGAATCTATCTACTTTTGGGTGAGAAATTCATTAGGGTGAGAATTCGATGCTCTCTCTCAAGCTTCGGGACCCTACTATTAATAGAAGGAGGACACTTTTAAAATATATTATATTGAGGACACGTGGAGACTTCTTAGAGGCTGACGGCATGCATGGAAAAACGTGCCATTGCAAATTGCGCAACTCGCGCAAATGACTTAGAGCATCTCCAATGGCCCATGGATTGCTCCTTTTTATTGCCATGCGGCATAATTAATCTTATGTGGCATTCAAAATGTCTAGAAGTCTTTCTATGTCTAGAAGTACTTCTAGACATCCTCTATTATATTTTTTAATATTTATTAAATATATATATTATCCCCAACCAATTATAATGTTGCACGTGTCAAATTATACTAAAATTGACATTCATTATTGGAGACAAAATTTTGTAGTTCTCTTTCTCCATGTTATACATCTCCAAATGGACTATATACCATTGGAGATGCTCTTATATCTTTAAGCGGTGCGAATCCATTCTAGAAGGCAATTCTTTTCACACTAGGTAAGATTGGCACTAAGGGAACCTCGCTTCTGACCGATGTGGGGACGTATCTTTGCCGGTCCAATCACCCTTCGATCTAGAGTGAGATCGACGCATCGAGAGAGATCGACTTGGAGGCCAACGTCTTTTGTTCGGGACTATATATTCTTAGTTCGTGGGGACGTCGTTGGTATTGGTTTATTCCCCTTGTTACCGTGGTTTTAGTACGCTGCTTTAATTTAGATCGACATATTTAGGGTATATCAAATTAAATTGGTCATATATCATATCTGTATACATTATTTATATTATGATAACAAATATGCATAGTAAATATTTATTAAAATATGTAAAAATTGATTGAACGATTGATTCGTATTTTAATATATATGTATATATATACCTATATACGAAAAATAAGTTTTACAAGTATGTAAATGTGCAATTATTTAACCTTAGTTATGGTATATGTGTATAAGAGCATTTTTTAAAAATGTGATATGATTAATTATTAGAAAAATTTTGAGTTCATATTAAAATAATATTTAAAATAAAATAATTAAATTTGATTTGATGTCAAAATATAAAAAATGATGTAAAGTTATAGTTAAAATCATGTGAGTAGATGAATAATGAATTAAAATTTATGTATAAAAATGATTAGTTTGTATTACTTAATTACAGAAATACTATGAAGTCATCCACAACTTTATGTATTGACACGTGTCCAATGTGCATTTATTGCAGGACACATGTCAATACACCATTTGTGGATAACTATGGATGACTGACTCCGTAAGTTGAGCCATCCGATGGCTCCATAGCAAAACAATACTTAATTATATGAATAATATTAAGAATATGGTGAAATTGAGTTAAAATTGAATTAAATTTTGAATATGAATTAAATGTGACAAAAATATTTTGTAAATAAGGACCCCTACATTCCCATATATATAATTTGGGAATGTGAGCCTAAGTATCAGGTTCGCGTGCTTCGAAATCTTGACAAAAAAGTATGCTTCGTAATATAATTTCGAAAAAAGTAATATTATTCTACATCAATAATTGTAAGTTCAAATATTCCTTAAATATTAAAAAATTAACTTGGGTAATTCAATTCCATAACATTTGACTAATATAGTCTTAATTTGTTTTGTAAACTTACTTACTTTTGATTATATGACTAATATAACCATAAAATTTATTTTCAAATCTCCTACTTTTCCAAATTGAGTTTTACAATCAAAATGATTAATATATCAATTTTGTGTATGTATATCAAATTAATCATGATGATTGATGAACTCTTATTTGACATCTATATTATACATACAAAATCATTAAATAAATTTATTTATAATTCAAATTAAAATATATATTAATATTAATTTGAAAAAATATAATTATTTAAACTAATTTAACTACAAAGTAATTATCTAATACAAATTAGAAAAATACATAATATAAGATAATAAGTCATGTAAATGATGGTGCCAAATTTAATATAAATAATAATATATTTTATAAAAAGTATTTAAAAATTAAAAAAAATATTATTATTATTTAATTTGAAATATAATTTTTGCCATGTAGTAGTCGATTATTGTACTAGTAACTCATTATCCTTGGATCAGCAAACAGTAATAATCACAATGAATCATACCAAAACCATCAGTAATCATATAATAAACCACAAACTAAACCACCAGTCAACCATCATTAAAAGCAAACAGTAATAATCACAATGAATCATACCAAAACCATCATTAATCATATAATAAAACACAGAAACTAAACCTTGAGTCTTCCTCATTAAAACTAAACAACAGAACCTAAACAACCAGTCAACAATCATTAAAATTTGCCTGAGGCACAAGTTTTCCTCAACAAACATTCAACAGTCACACAGCTCAATTACCATTAGTCAAAACATATCCCTCCCAACTACACAGCAAACAGTGATAGCCATCATTAAATTGTCTGAGGCACAGGTTTTCCTCAACAAACATTCACAGCTCAATACAATTAAAGTCAAAACATATGAACACTTTCATCCAACTACAATATAGCCTCAAATATTTACTTATAAGCAAGTATGTCCCCAACTTCAAAAGTCGGAGGTTCAGAGTCGAGAATGACATATGACTCCTTCATCCCATGAGCCGACAATACCTCTCGCCAATGCTGTTCGTTCTTAGGCCCAGGCCAACTAGTAAAATCCACTTTATTGACATCAGAAATAGGAACTAACCCTTTAGCAGAAAAGCGAACTTCAAGCTCACGTACGCGCAGGTAAATAGATTTTGGAGTATGGTACAGCTTGATAATACAACTAAATTTCAAATATCCAGCAAATTCCGACAATGGCATTGCCTTTTTAGGGATATCACGAAGTCTAGAAAGAATAACCCGTTTCACAAAAGCAGCTGCCTCAAAGTACTTGACATTAACCGTAAATCAGGAGAATACTTGCGATGCTCGTCAAACCAATACTCAAAGCTAGGATCCCAAGAAAACTGATAGACATTAGTCCAAAGTGAACCAAGAACCTCTCTAGTGAAACCCGCTGAAATCATATCACTTTTAAAATTAGCAAGTTCCTCAGAATCAATCTTCTTGTCATTCTTGCCAGTTTCAGAATTATCGCGAGGTGCATCCAACCTCATGTTGTGTATGAAGAAACCAACATTTACACTAACTCAACTCTTGGCTATTGTACTTTCTCTTATTCATAGGTGGGATAATATCCCAAACCAACATTTACACCAACATTTATCTGGTGTCTCTGATAAGTAATTCTTGGTGTCTCTGGTAATTCTGTATTTTCTCGTGTATGCTCTCCATGTTCATTGAATTTCATGTTGGTGTTGTCTCGGAAATTTTGTTCCCAACCTGAAACCACTGACAGAATCGAAGAAGCAGAAGATAATTTTTCTGCCGAAGTTATTGGATAAATTATCTTCATCTTCTGCTTCTTCAATTCTTCGATTCTGTCAGTGGTTTCAGATTGGGAACAAAATTTCCGAAACAACACCAACATGAAATTCAGTGAACATGGAGAGCACACACGAGAAAATACAGAATTACCAATTACCAGAGACACCAGATAAATGTTGGTTTGGGATATTATCCCACCTATGAATAAGAGAAAGTATAATAGCCAAGAGTTAGTGTAAATGTTGGTTTCTTCATACACAACATGAGGTTGGATGCACCTCGCGATAATTTTGAAACTGGCAAGAATGACAAGAAGATAGATTGATTCTGAGGAACTTGCTAATTTTAAAAGTGATATGATTTCAGCGGGTTTCACTGGAGAGGTTCTTGGGATTCTATCAGTGGTTTCAGGTTGGGAACAAAATTTCCGAGACAACACCAACATGAAATTCAATTCAATGAACATGGAGAGTACACACACTGGAAAATACAGAATTACCAGAGATACCAGACATGACAGAATGACCAAAGGAATCCAGAGCACGACCAGAAACCAAAGAATTGCTAAAGAACTCCGAACGACTAGCACAAGAGAGAGATATTGCAGACATACCAGAAATGGCAGAATTACCAAAGAAATTCGAACAAGTACGAGAGACAACAGAGATACCAGGAAAGTCATCCTCCAACAGAGAAGCAGCCAAAAATGGAATGAAATCAGTAGAAGAGGGCTGAACAGCACAAAATCCGGCCAGAACGGAAGCTTTAGTGAACTCCGAAGTGCGATAAGCAGCAGAAAATCCAATCAAAACAGGGGAAGAATCAATAGAGGAATCCGGAGAGGAATCCAAAGTGCGATGAGTAGCAGAAAACAGATTTACGAAAACAAGCAACGGAGAAGGGATTTTTTGGCACACCCTTACTTCCCAGAGATGAGAGAAAACGCAACATTTTGGATGTGTTTCTAATGATGGTGAGGCGAAGAGGACTGATTAATTGTTACTTATAGATATATTTTTAGGGTTATCATAAATTGCCTGGCTAGGCTGGGTTGGGGTTGGATTAGTTTAGGCTGGGTTTGCGTGGGCATGGTTGGGGTTGGGTTAGTTTGGGCTGGGTTTGCGTGGGCTTCGTGAAGGCTTAGCGTTGCCTGACTTGGGCTCCGGCTAAATAGTTATAATAACATATAACTATATATAAAAAAAAGCACTTGGGAATTGTAGGTAACTTCGAAATTTTATGTCTTGTTGTTCTGCGAACAATTTATCAACCAAGTGCGTCCATTCACAATTTTGTAAGGATGGTTTATTTCTTGTATTATTTTTTAGACTGATTTTCATACCACTTTCTAGTTTTATCACATTCTTCCCTCTCTCCATATTCAGCATTATGAAGAATACACTCCCAGTCGGGCACAAGCTAGCTTTTCGAAAGGTTTAATTTCAAACCAATGCTTATATGATTTTCACACACACAACTAACTTATCTAGCGTACTCGAATCTGCATAAACAATATTTCTTCACATTATGACACAAAGCTCATTAATTACCCAAAGTATATAAAACTACAATTAATTAGCTCTACATAATCTATAGTATACTTATTAGTAATGACAAACATCAAAGTACAATTATCTTCAACAAAGAATATACACAAATAAATAAAAATAAATAAATAAGATAATCTAAACATTAATATGTACAAAATTAAGTAACACAATCCTCATCTTCTCCGTAAGAACGTCTTTCCCTCCGCATCCCCATTCACGATACGTAAAACCTCATTCAGTGGAACGTGCCTCCAAACCTGCGGCCTCTTCAGCTTGTGTCCCATCTGTGCGAATTTATCCGCGGCCCTATTCCCCTCCCTAAAAGTGTGAGTGAACACGCAGTTCTTGATCTCCGACACCATCAAGTTCACACGCGCCACATGTGCACGCACTTGCGCGCACCTGATAACTCTCTTCTTTCTCGTGATAATGTCAACAATGCCCTTGGAGTCGCCCACGAGCCACACGTCACTCCACCCGTTTTCGAGCACGATCTCGAGGCCCCTCATGAGGGCCGTCAGCTCAGCCAACGAGTTGTTGCTTTGACCGATCGACTCGGCATACCCTAGCAAGAAACACGTGTTGTGGTCACGGAAAATGCCACCAATGCTCGATTCTCCCGTCTTGCACTTGCACGAGCCGTCATAGTTCAACTTGGTCCAGCCGTGGTCGGGTCTGGCCCACGTCACGTTGACCGCTTCCTTGTGCCAGTGCCTGAAGAAGATTCGGAGTGGTTTGTGGATCGATAATCGTTTATCGAACAATCTTGAAACTATCGTCATTGTTTCGAATTTACACGCTAAATTGAAGTCGGATTATCGGTCATTGAACGGAGAAATAAACTACGTCATTGTACGGGATTCGGCACATTTTGGTCATGGGAATTTAGGTTTTGTATGAGAATATTGTAGATGATTTTGCGTGGGGAGAAGCTAATGGAATATTTTGCAAACTTAACTATATTTATATTCTTTTCTTGCAAGAAAAGATTGTGTGTGTGGATTTGGTTCGCGGCATTTCTGGGCCAATGTTTGAATAACGGTAAGTTAACCGTCATAATCTTTGGAAATTGAGCCGTGAATATTGGAGAATAATCGCCTGGATTATCTGAGGCCAAGAATGCAGTGGTTCAACTAAGTTTTTTTGTAAAAAAAAAAAATAATAATAATAATAAAAAAAAAAATCATTTGCGTCTCAAATAATAGTAGCAAATAAAAATAAGAGAAATGGATAACCATTTTAGCAACTTCTTTTTTCAACAAGTGTTTTAGCAACTTATATTTGCTTGTTCGTTTTCGTGCATCGTGCTTGCATTGTTTCATTTTATATTTTTCATCCTATGCCAATTGGTATGTAAAGTAATAATATGAGAATTATTTATAAAAAATGACAAGTTATTATGTGTTTATTATAAATTTAATAGTATATTTTATATGTTTAGTTTACTGCTCAACTAGTTAGATTTAGGCGCATGCTTATTCCAATTAAATATTCCAAGTTTTAGAAAACGAGGAGATGTGATATGTGCACTAATTAAACTAGTTAATCCAAGGCATAAATTGACCTGACTTTACTCATTTTCGTTTCATTATTTATTTCCCTTGAATTATTCTGTCTTTAACTTTAACTATTATTCTAACTATTATTCTATTTTATTCTCTCTCACTAGTAACGAATTAAATCAAAACTCTCTATTACTTTATTTTAATTAATACAAAATAAGCACAATTTGTACAACACTTCTTCTCATGAGATCTAGATAATTTCATAAATTCAAATTTGCAGAGTCAGCCACGCGCAATCAATTTTGAGCGCAAGAACGTCTTTCCCTCCGCATCCTCGTTCACGATACGTAAAACCTCGTTCGGGGGAACGTGCCTCCAAACCTGCGGCTTCGTCAGCTTGTGACCCATCTGTGCGAATTTATCCGCGGCCCTGTTCCCCTCCCTATAAGTGTGCGTGAACGCGCAGTTCTCGATCTCCGGCACCATCGATTTCACGCGCGCCAAGTGCGCGTTCGCCTGCGCGCACTTGATCACTCCCTTCTTTCTCGTGATTATGTCGGCCATGCTCTTGTAGTCGCCCTCGAGCCACACGTTGCTCCACCCGTTTTCCAACACTATCTCAAGGCCCCTCACGAGGGCCGCCAGCTCAGCCAGTGTGCTACTGCTTTGACCGATCGACTCGGCATACCCTAGCAAGAAACTCGCGTTATGGTCACGGAAAATGCCCCCAATGCTCGATTTTCCCGTCTCACACTTGCACGAGCCGTCGTAGTTCAACTTAGTCCAGCCCTTCTCGGGTCTGGCCCACTTCACATTGACGGCTTCCTTGTGGCAGTGCCTGAGGAAGATTCGGAGTGGTTTGTGGATCGATAATCCATTACCGAACAATCTTGAAACTACCGGCATTGTCTCTTGGTTTACTAATGGAATGTTTCTAAATTGGACTATATTTAAATTATTTTATTGCAACAAGTGAATGTGTGTGTGAAAGAAATCAAACAAAAATGGAAGAAAAGCATCATGAAGAAGATGAACTTCATTAGGGTTTATCAAAGATTTTGCCTTCTCATTCATCACACTTCACATCATGTACAGTGATCCATATTTATATCAAATAACAAAAGCCCTAAGCTAAAACATAATCCCAACGTTCCAATCATTGAGTGGCTGCGGCTTGATCCTCACCATACACGTGCATGGCCAGAGATGAAGCCAGCTCATTCTTGGTTGGTGGCATACGCTCCTCCTTTGTCTGGTAGTGAGGGCATGCAGCAGGTGCTCTTGGCCTTTTGTCATTTTGCTCAACAAACTCTTCTTTGTCCATGTGTGATCCAAGGTGGATATTTTCCACGTGCTTGCTGAGCTGGTCAGGATCCAAAGGCATTTTAACACACCCTCTCAATTCGAGGCCAGGTAAAGATGTGATCATGAGCTTCTTCTTTAACTTGGAGAAGAATTGTAAACTCAATGCCTTTGTGAAAATGTCAGCCACTTGTTCATATGTAGGAACATGTTGGACACTGAATACTCCCTGACTTGTTTTCTCTCTAATGAAGTGAACATCAAGTTCCACATGTTTGGTCCTTGCATGTAAAACAGGGTTGTTAGCCAATGAGATTGTGCTTTGGTTGTCCACCCAAATTATAGGTGTCCCTGAGATCACAACACCTATTTCCTTCAAGAGAGACTGTAGCCAAATCATTTCTGTTACACAATGAGCCAAGCTTCTATATTCTGCCTCTGTGCTCGATCTTGAGACACAAGCCTGTTTCTTAGAAGCCCAGGACACTAAGTTTCCTCCTAGATAAACACAAAGTCCTGTGACATATCTCCTATCATCTATATCACTTGCCCAATCGGCATCAGAGAAACCAGTCAAACTAAGCTCATTTGTCTTCTTGATATGTAGGCCATGATTTACAGTTCCAGCAAGATACTTCAGAATTCTTCTAACAGCTTTCAAATGAGTATGAAGAGGATTTGCCATGAACTGAGATACTCTATTCACACTATATGCTATCTCTGGTCTTGTGATAGTAGCATATTGTAAAGCTCCAACCAAGCTTCTGTAAAACTTCACATCTTCCAGGGGATCTCCATCAGACCTTGAAAGTTTCACTCCAGTCACCATAGGTGTTGGTGATGCCTTAACCTTTCTCATGCCTGCTTTCTCTATAAGCTGCTTAATAAAACCTCCCTGACTCATAAACAATCCATCATGAGTCTCATTTACTTCTATCCCAAGGAAATGATGCAACTTACCAAGATCCTTCATTATGAAAAACTTCTGCAATTGACTGATAACTGAGAAGATGAGGACTTGGTTATTCCCTGTGATTAATATGTCATCCACATAGATAAGGAGAAAGACTACATTCTGATTCTTTCTCATGAAGAAAAGAGAGTTGTCTGCCTTTGAGGTTATAAACCCAAGCTTCATCAGAACTTGTTGGATTTTATGAAACCAAGCCCTTGAAGCTTGTTTCAAGCCATACAAAGCCTTGTTAAGCTTGCACACTAATCCTGCTGGAGTGGACACCTCATACCCTGGTGGCTGCTTCATATATATTTCTTCCTCCAAATCTCCATTGAGGAATGTATTACTCACATCCAGTTGCCTGACTTCCCATGAGTTAAAGACAGCAATGGATAAGATCACTCTGATTGTAGTGGCTTTAACAACCGGACTAAAGGTCTCCTTATAATCTAATCCTGCATGTTGAGAGTACCCTTGGGCCACAAGTCTGGCCTTATACCTTGAGACAGAACCATCAGGGTATCTTTTCAACTTGTATACCCATTTGCATCCAACTAAGTTCTTTCCTTCAGGGAGATCAGTCAAAGTCCAAGTTTGATTTCTGAATCAAGGCATTGTACTCTTCTGTCATGGCCTCTCTCCATTGTCTATGCCTCACAGCCTCATGGAAAAGGTTTGGTTCAAGATCGTCATTAGTGGTAGCAAGAAAGATCTTTGGTTTGTGTATCCCAGCTTTCCTCCTTGTCACCATGGGGTGGACATTCTGAGTTTGATCACCATGTTGGTTCACCTGAGTGGAATAACTATGAGTCTGCTCCTGCACAAAATGGTTAGGTGTGGAATCAGCAGAAACATCTTGCATATTAGGTAACTCAACAATTAAAGGTATAGTATCATGACTGGAGAAAGAGCTTGCTGTATTTTGTGTTGAGGGATTTTCTGTGTTGCTGGGAGGCTGTTGTTGGTTCAAGTGAGGTATTACAGTTGGTGGATTCATAGGTAAGTGAGGTACATTCCCACTATCATTTACTGGAATTTTGGTCTCCTTACTAAAGGGAAAATTTTTCTCATCAAACAGAATGTCCCTAGTTATGATCACTTTTCCCTTGGGCAAAAGAACTTTATATCCTTTATGTGCATTGCTATATCCTAAGAACACACCTGGTAAGGACCTATACTCAAGCTTATGTCTGTTGTATGGTCTCAGACAAGGGTAGCAAAGACACCCAAACACTTTCAAACTGTGATAATTTGGTCTGTGATGAAACAGCCTTTCAAGGGGGGTAACAAAGTTTAGAATTTTGGAAGGAACTCGGTTTATAGTAAACACTGCAGTAACAAAGGCATCATCCCAAAACTTGAGTGGCATAGAAGCATGTGCCATCATAGCAAGTCCTAGTTCAACTATGTGCCTGTGCTTTCTTTCTGCAACCCCATTTTGTTGAGGTGTGTAAGGACAAGACACTCTATGGTGTATTCCATGCTCTTGGAGGTATTTAGATGGACTTCTATACTCACCCCCCCAATCACTTTGCACAGTCTTTATTTTGAATTTAAGCTGGTTTTCAATTAAAGTTTTGAACTGGATAAAGGCTTGCAAGGTGTCTGATTTTTGTTTGAGAAGGTATATCCATGTGAATCTGGTGTGGTGATCAATTAGGCTCAAATAATAGGAATAACCATTTCTGGACTTTATAGGAGAAGGACCCCACAAGTCACTGTGAATTAATTCAAGAGGCTGAGTAGTTTCAGATGTGGAAAGAGTGTAAGGTAGTCTGTGGCTTTTGCTCATCATACAAGAATTGCATAAATCTGAAATTTCATTAGAAAGATAGGACACATTACAATGCTCTAGAGCCTTTCTAACCACCTCATAACTAACATGCCCCATTCTTTGATGCCATAACTCTAGATCACATGCCTTATTTAAACTGAAACTAAAAACATCAAGCTTGTCTGAAGTAGAGGAAACATCCTTTGTGACTGGTGTCTTGGACTTGAAACTGGTGAGATTGAATTGGTAAAGGCCATCTTTAACTTTCCCTTTGAGAAGAACTTCCTTGGTTGCTTGGTCCTTAACAAAACAAGAATCAGGGTGAAACTCAAAGATAACCTTATTGTCTAGAGCAAATTGGGACACACTCAGTAAGTTTTTGGTAATTTTTGGAACATGAAGGAGTTCATTTAGGACAAAGATTCTGGGATGAGATGGGGATTTCAAAAGCGAGCTACCATTATGCAAAATGTTTATGCCAGTCCCATTACCTAAGTGGAGTTTGTGCTCACCTGAGTAGTCTGTGGCAATGTTGAAGTTGTTGAAGTCATTGGTGATGTGATTACTAGCACCTGAATCAGGGAACCACATTGAGTTGTCTTGACTGGTTTCAGAAGAAGCATAGCTGTTGACTTGTGCCACATTGAGGTTAGGAGGTTTGTTTCCCTGAGCACTTTGATTGTTCTGTGCCATGAAGTTTGAATCAAACCTGTACCAGCACTTGTTGGCATCATGACCAGCCTTTTGGCAGATTTGACAAGTGACTCTACCAGTAGAACGGCCACCTCTGCCTCTGAAGTTCCCCCTTGTACCTCTTCCTCTTGAGTTGGAATAACCTCCTCTTCCTTTGTTCTCAAACTGGTTGAAATTGTTATGAAGGTTCCTTCTCTGATTTGGATTGGTTTGAGAGACAAAATTCAGAGAGGGCTGTGAGCCATCAGTACTTAGATTTCCAGAACTATTTGACTCAAGTCTAGACTCATAGCTCAGGAGCAAGGCTTGAAGGTCCACCATAGAGAAAGACTCAGGCCTTGAAGTGACTGTGACCACCACCGAGTCATACTCTGAGCTCAATCCTCCAAGAATGTGCATCACTTTGTTGCTCTCAGATATCACTTCATTTGCAGATGCTAACATGTCAAAGATTGACTTAATCTTCTTCAGATAATCTGTCATGCTCAAGTTTCCCTTCTTGAGATTGTGCAGCTGCATCTTGTACTGCATGATTTTTGCCTTGGATTGACTAGCAAAGTTCCTCTCAAGGGTATCCCATATCTCCCTTGAGCTGCTTAAGCCAACCATGAGGACAAGAATATTGTCTGAGAGGGAACACAGCATCCATGAAGCCAGCAGTGAGTCTTGTCTTTCCCAATGAGTGAACTCTGGGTTGACAGTGATTTCTCCCTCCAGAAATTTTGGTGGAGGAGCTGCATCTGCTTTGATGAAGGACTCCAGTCCATAGCCTCTGATAGTGGTGCTGATTTGTTGCCTCCAGATCAAATAGTTGTCATGGTCCAACTTGGTTGAAATGAGCTGACTTTGAGGGAAAATTCGAGAAGAGAGTTGGTTTGTCTGCGTGAATGAAGTAGAGGAGTGGCTTGAGTCGGCCATGGTGAAAGAGGAAATCGAAGAAATGAAGGTGAAATTAAAGAAAGGGGGATATCAGAGACATGGCCTCAACCATGCTCTGATACCATGAAAGAAATCAAACAAAAATGGAAGAAAAGCATCATGAAGAAGATGAACTTCATTAGGGTTTATCAAAGATTTTGCATTCTCATTCATCACACTTCACATCATGTACAGTGATCCATATTTATATCAAATAACAAAAGCCCTAAGCTAAAACATAATCCCAACGTTCCAATCATTGAGTGGCTGCGGCTTGATCCTCACCATACACATGCATGGCCAGAGATGAAGCCAGTGTTTGTCCCATTTTTGTTGCGTTTTTCGTTGTTATTTTGTCCCTCATATTGAGTCATTTAGATGGTTTTAGGATCATTTTGTCATTTATTATGTGTTTTGCGTTCATTTGAGTGTTGCGATGTTTTCCGTTTGTTTTCCGGTCTTTTTCTGTTCTCTTTTCGTTTTTGGTGTGTAGTTTGAAGACCTTGGGAGAACAGGTTTTCGAGAATCTTGTGGGGAAGCTGACACCATTAGATAGAGGGGTTCGTTAGCGACACGTAGGAAAAAACGGAACTCAATTCTGAGTTAAAACGAACCCGAACGAGCAAAAATCGTAAGATGGTGCAGTGCAGATTTTGGTCTCCGCGGCCGCGACCCTTTCTTCGCCGCGGCCGCGGCGAAGAAAAACTGCCAGGTCCCAAATTTCAGCAATGAAAATCCCGCGGCCGCGGAGGTCGCGACAGCAGGATTTTTATTTCGCGATTTTGATCAGTTTTGGGGGACGTTCCACTTAGGTTTTGAGTTGGCTCTCCTACTTTTTCACCCCAGAACTCAGTTTTCTCTTATCTTTCACTGGGAATTGATCTTGGATTGTGAAAACACCAAGATTTGACTCGTGGATTTGGATTGTTCGTTGTTCTTTCGACATTGGATTCATATTTAATTGTAAGCTTTCTATTTCATTTTATCTGTGATGATGATGGCTTTGATTGATATTGATGTTGATGTTGAATTGATGATGAGTGGCTAAATTCATATCTAGGGATAGGGGATTGATGTTTTGAAATCGTTTGTGATTGTGGCATTCGTTGATTGTTCTTTCCATGCGAGTTAATCTTTTATTATGGTTCTTCAATTATCAGGCTTGAGTATTGATAATTGTTGAAGGGTGACACTTCAACTTACAATTGTTTCAATTGAATTTGATTTATTCGTGCTTGAAATTGGGAATCTAATTGATTAGTCGGTTAATCACCCTCTAGTCTACTTTAATCGACTCTCAGAACTGAAAGGGGAGGAGTCGGTCGAAATAGGCTCGTATGAACTAGGCTTGTTCATAACTGTATTGCCTAGGAGTTAAATGAATTGTTAATTTGCCGTTCTAGTTTTTTCTCTTGTTACGAAAAGTTATTGAGAATGAGTACTCGAACGTGTCGATTATTCAAATCACTTAGCTGAACAATCACCTGCCCATTAATTGCAATTCGAACCAAAACGGATCTCCCCGATTCCCTAGTTTCTTTATTATTATTTAGTTGGTATTTTAAGATTTATGCTTTTATGCTATTTCTTAGTTGATAATATATTCCTCATTTCTGATTAGAGTGTCTAGTTTTTTATCTTCTTTTTGTGTGAAATCAATACCAAAGTTAAATTCCGAACCGCCTTCCTCGAGAGATCGACCCGGGAAACGAATCCTTGATTCGGTACTCGGTAAATATAACAATTTGTACACAACAGCCAGCTCATTCTTGGTTGGTGGCAGACGCTCCTCCTTTGTCTGGTAGTGAGGGCATGCAGCAGGTGCTCTTGGCCTTTTGTCATTTTGCTCAACAAACTCTTCTTTGTCCATGTGTGATCCAAGGTGGATATTTTCCACGTGCTTGCTGAGCTGGTCAGGATCCAAAGGCATTTTAACAGTGTGGATTTGGTTTGTGCCATTTCTGGGCCCATGTTTCAAAGACGGTTAGAATAATCGCCATAATCCCTGAAATTTGAGCAATGGTGTACAAAATGTATTTTCCCGGCAAATTGTATCATACATGCATGTACTAGCAACAATTTTTTCATTTTAACAAGAGTACGAGCATCTGTATTTAATCTATGCCATTGAAACGGTGGCTATCTAGTTTACACAAAATGCAACGTACCGTTCATTAATTTAAATCTCAAAAACTTAATCCCAGCCATTGTGAGTTCAACCGATCAAATGCAATTAATCATGCCAAAAAGCTGAAATATGGGCTCCAGTTTGAACCATAAGTAATAAATTATCATTTTATATTTTGTTGTCTGATTACCCTTTTTTTTCCATTTAGGAATGTTCCCTTGCACTCATCATATATATATCACAAATAATAAATATAATTTATTATAAAATTATCGTATATTACATTTTATTTTGAGTTTATCCTTTTCAAATTTGAAATTAATTAGTTGCTCTAGATTTATTTGTTTGACTTTGTAATCTTTTTATATTACTATCACTACAACAAAAAAGGGCTCTAACAACATAAATATGGTGACTTTTTAAATAAGTGTAATTAAATTGATGTGTTTGTGATACTTTTTAAAAAGCGTCACAAAATATAAATAATAACAACGCTTTTTAAAAAAATGTAATAAAATCATATCGCTTTTTAAAGAGTGTCACCACATTAATTAATATTGAGACATTTATTTTAAAGTGTAATTAAATCATGACGTTTTATACAAAAGTGTCGTCATGTTTAGTTATATGGCGACACATTTTAAAAATTGATGTAAAATAATGTCACAATTTTTATTAATATGACAACATTTACATCAAAGTGTAATTATGTTATGACACTTATATAATTGTGTCACCATTTTTAAGTATATAAAAACACTTAAAAAAGCATAATTATTTAATTAGTGACATTATTAGAATATTTTTATTATTATATAACACATATACAATAATTAGTAAAATTGAATAGGGACTAGGGTTTTGTCACTTCTCAATTCCACCCATGTTCTCCTTTCAATCCCGCTCCCGCCCCAGCTCAAGCCCCCTATTCTTCTCATCAAGCTCATGCCGCCCCGCCTCGCCTCGCCTCAACATCTCCACCTCAGCCTCCTTAAGTCGTCGGTAAGTCCCCTCATTAAGCTGGTAGATATTACTCCTTTTTTTTTCAACAGAGTTTACTCCTTGGTGACAAGAGGAACACCGCCGCCGACGAGAGTTACGACACTGAAAGCTGCTGGTGCCCGGCGAGAATACGAACACTGCCGCTTTACGTGGACCCTTCTTCCAGGTGCTCCATTTCCTTCTTTCTAAAATGTTCTTTTGTTGCATAAATCAAGTCCCTTTTGGCCCGTTTGTGTCAAAGATTCGAATTTTTCCATGTTCGTTCCTTTCTTCTTCTTCTCGTGTTGATATTTTGACTGAAATCTTGGGCTTTATATATTTGGTTGTTCTTAATTGATTGTGAAAAATAGAATTTTGGTTCTATTTGCACAATATGATTTGAAGTTGCAAGAGTTAGATGCTAAAATATGGCCTGTGTCTGAAGTATGTAAGGTGTTTGACATAATGGTTGAGTGAACAAAATAAATATCAGATTTTTGGCTCCTTTTTTTTTTTATTATTTTGGTACATTTTTTTGGCTTTCAATGGCTGATATTTGTCTTGTCCCCTAATTGTATCAAACTGGACTTGAAATTATTGATTTTATCTAAAGCCATTTTTTATCTGTCATTGTTATTTAACAGCTTACTAGAAAGAACCATATAAGGATTGTAACTATGATATCACAGATTCACAAACCAGAGAAGATTTGCCATAATTTTATTTAAAGCCATTTTTTTATCTGTCAATGACTTGAATGATTCCGCCAAACAGCATGAGGCTTCTGCACTTCGGGCTTCCAACCATGCTTCTGCATTTCTAAGTTAATTTATTTGATACTGCAGCTAGATCTTTTCACATTTTAAGCTTCTCGGCTTGGTTCTTTTGTTACATTTATAGTGTATTTGAATATCCATGTATACTCAGGATCATTTGACTTTCACCACATTTGCAGCTTGATATGCTACAAGAAGAGAATGAAGCAATTTTAGATAAGGTGAGTTTTATGATTACTTATGTGCAGACTTAAAGATAAACCAGATGTGATCATGTAAAGCAAGAAAAACTGCTTTTGATTTCTCTTTTGTGGGAAGTAGAATTAATTTTTCCCACAACTTCGTCGTGCAGAAGAAAAACGTGAAGAAGCTGAAGCCAGAGTCCGGGAGTTGGAGAAACAGGTTAGTCTTAGAGCTAAGACAATCAGTTCGTCAGTTTGAATTTTGTTTTTTCATTCTGATCATCAATTGGTAAGGAACATGTTGGTTGCTTTAGGAGCGGCATGACTTCTTAAAATGTGTTAATGCTTGAATTTAAATTTTGAATTTGAATTATATACAATTTGTTAATGCTTGAATTTAAATTTTTGTCATTATGTTCTAATTGATGGTGAATTTGCCTAGACATCAAATCGTATATATATGTACGATTTTTTTAGAGGGGTTTCTTATTTCAGCTCTTTGCTTTTTCTGAAGTTGCTTAGAAGATCATAGAATATTATAATTTCGTATTAAGAGTTCTATAGTTGAGGGAGCAATTTTTTTGAGGAAGGAATGTTGATTGGGAAACCTGCTAACAAAAGAGAAAATGAAGTAGTAAAATAAATTAAAGAAGCCTAAGAAATAAATAATTGAAGTGCCGACAACCAGTGAACTATGCCTAAGCTAAATTACATTTCTATGTTGTTTTGCATCTCATGTTTAATTGTAGTTCCATGATTGTCCTAGAGTTTTTAACTTGTGTATGTCATTTTGTTTTTCAACAGCCGGGTTTTTGGTAACCCGCATGCCATCATCAAGAAGTATGGTTTGATATGCTGCAGAAAATGCTACAACGCCAAGGATATCGGCTTCATCAAGGTATTTGTTCATTTACATTGATAACTCCTTTGTTTCTGAAATTATCGTATATTACATTTTATTCTAAAATTATCGTATATTACATTTTATTTTGAGTTTATCCTTTTCAAATTTTTAATTAATAAGTTGCTCTAGATTTATTTGTTTGACTTTTTAATCTTTTTATATTACTATATTATATGTGAACTGTATATACTTAAAAACGAAAATAAATTAAAACTTTGGGCGGATTAAAGGCCTACTTGGAGAACTTTCCCGTAAGTACTGTTTTTTTGCTGGCGAAATATGTAGCGTAAAAAATCTGTAAAAGGCGCCGAGAAGCCCGCCTAGTCCCGCCGAAACCGTGTAGCCGCCGTGACCGCCGAGGCCGCCTAGTTCCGCCTAGGCCCGCCTAGCCTGCCCGACCAATTTTTCTGGCCGATTGTAACAAATCGGCGGCGGTGGGCCGATTTTTAGAACAATGCTTTTTGGTTGGTAGGTCAAACAGTTAAATGATTATATTTTTTGGCAAAGATATGTACTTTAGAACAGAAATTTCATTCTATAACAAATAATACAAATTAACAAAAATTCTATAAAGTCATCGAATAGTTTTTTTTAAATGGAGTCATTCACTACTTAATGTGTTGACACATGTCCAAATTGTATTTATTATAAAACACTATTGGTCAATTTAAAAGCAAGTATATATTTTTGTTACCACTGTATAACGATCGGTCTGTTTAACGGTTAAAGCGTCTCTACGAGAATTTGTTATAACTAAATAAGTAGGCTCAAATTGTCCAAAAAAAAAGTATTAATTTTCCTAGTGAGATAAAAGAACATACCAAAGAATTATGATAAATAAATTAAAAAAAAAAAAGTTAAAGCAAAGACGTTTGGATTTCAATTGCGTGTACTGGGACTCTAATTTGGGAAAATTTCAAAACTAGTCCCACAGTTATAGGGGGTGACAATTTTGGTCCCAATGGAATGCAGAAAATATGAATAGTCCCACAACTTTTAAAAAATGATCAAAAGTAGGATTTTTTCGCCGGATTTACTATTTCCGGCCCGGAACCGCACGTGGCATCCGACGTGTTCATATTTTTTTACAAGTTGTGGGACTAGTTTTGAATTTTCTGCATTCCATCGGGACCAAAAATGTCACTCCTGTAAACTTGTGGGACTAGTTTTGAATTTTTTCTTATCTAGGAAAAAATTCAAAACTGAGCCACGTGTGCGCCATGTGTGCACCAGCGTGTAAAGAATAAGCCATGTGTGCGCCACGTGGCGTTCCGGGCCGGAAATAGTAAATCCGGCGAAAAAGTCCTACTTTTGATCATTTTTTAAAAGCTGTGGGACTATTCATATTTTGTGCATTTCGTCGGGACCAAAATTGTCACCCCCCTATATCTGTGGGACTAATTTTGAATTTTTCCCCTCTAATTTTGCCGAAGGCTTTCTCTTGTATCAATGAAAGAAAGCAGAGAATCACTTGCAGAGATAAGAAAATAGTTAATGCCCATAAATATAATAAGAAATTAAAAATATAAAGTATATTAGAAGAAAGGGGTAGTCTTTTGTGTTAGGTCGTATTAATCAACATATTTTTTTTTTACAAATAAACATATTTTCATTTAGAAACCCCATAATTTAAAAAACAATATCAACGGAATTATGAATCTAAGATGGCACGTAAATAGTATCATTGGTTAACTCATCTTACTGTAAACTTCTTCACACAATAATTTATTATGTAAAAAAAAGATGGCACGTTGCTTTTTCATGGGGCAATATATCTCAGATTATGGCTCGAACACCTCAAAAAGTAAGTTGGCATTTTTCCCTTTTAATTGGCTAACCTCTTTAAGCAAGCCTACTGTTCTCTTACAGCAAACCTGAGAGACGAATAAAGTTTTAAGGGAAAAAAATATTATTATGACCGAAAAAATTGGCTATGGCATAGCTATCTGACTTGATGATAAAGCCAGGACAATATAATTATTTTGATGTCATTAACGTAGATTAATTTATGCATTAATAATGTGCTTGAGTATGTATATATGTAGCTCTGAGGCATCTGGTCAAAGAAAAAAGCTGCAACGTGGCCTTTAAATTTAGTATGCTCTTTTTAGCTTATCAAAGTTCAGGGTAATTACTAATTATCACGTGTCAAGGATTCGATCCAGTAACAAGGGTAGAGAAAAAAAGTAGGACTAAAAAAAATGAAAGAGAATTTTGCTCTATATTTATGATGCACCATTTCACCTTACGTTTTTATTTACATAATTACAAATTTTTGTATAAGATAGGCGAATTGATCCGTCATAAAATTTTAATACATATTTAATATATATAAGAAAGAAAGTATTATACATAATATATGATCTGTCATGAGAGCAAGTTAATCCGCATTTAAATGAAAAAGAAAAGAAAAATCTCGTTCATTCGATGATTACGCAGTTAGTGTCATGAAAGAAGTTAGGATAAATCTATTTTTATTCTTTCAAGTAATTAATCTCTCTATCTTGTTTTTTATGAGTGCATCCCTAATTATTTACTTTATCTTTCGTAATATGCAAATAAGTTTTACATGTATGTAAATGTGCAATTATTTAACCTTAGTTATGGTATATGTGTAAAGGAGCCTTTTTTAAAAAATGTGATATAATTAATTATTAGTAAAATTTTAAATTGTTATTTAAAGTAATATTTAAAATAAAATAATTAACTTTGATTTGTTATAAAAAATATGAGAAATGATACAAAGTGATAATTAAAATAGTGTAAATGAATAAATTAAAATTGATGTATAAAAATAATTAGTTTGTATTAGCTAATTATATAAATAATGTTAAAAATTGTAAAATTAAGTTAAAAATGAACTAAATTCTGAATATGAACTAAATGTAACTGAAATATTTTGTAAACAAGGACACCTACATAACTCATCCATCGTCAAACCGTGATAATCACAATAAGTCAAACAAAAACCATCATTAATCACCAAAACATTCATCAGTCAAACTAAACCATCATTATTCATCATTCCATGAGTTCACATAAACCAAACCATGAGGCACAGTTCATCAGTCACAAACTAAACTAAACGATCATTAAAATTTGTCTGAGGAGCTCAATTACAATTAAAGCGGAAACATATCCCTTCCAACAATAAAAACCAAATACAAACAAAATTATATCCTCAGCTATGAGCCATAAACATTGAGATTTCATCCAACTACTAGCCTATCAAAACTCAAAATAACCACTTTCATCCACCTACCAGCCCCAAATATTTATAATCCAAATCAACTTATCACCTTAGCAAAAGTAAACTCACAATCAGCACTAACTACACTCCCAACCACAAATATTTACTTAAAAGTCAACTTGTCATCGTTAGCAAAAACAGAAGGTTCAATGTCAAACACTAACTACAATATCTCTCGTAATGTCTTGTCTGGTACAGCAATATTTCGTGATATATGTCTGTTTTGGTATTTGCGCAATTGGTGATTCTTTAGCTACTTGGATGTTTTCCTTCTCTTCCCAATTGGAAAAGATTGACAGAACCCCAATAGAATATATAGAAACGGATTTAGAAGATTTTTCTTCAAAAATTAGAAATTTGTTGGACAAACTAAGGTCTCAAATTGCAGTGTTAGGTTTGGAATATTATCCAACGTATGTCATCATGAATCAGTATTATCGTAAAGACAAGTGGGAGTCTAGAGTTGTTGTTGTTGTTGACGGGTTTTAAGGCTAAAAAGACCAAGATTGATCCAAGAAGGCTACTTTATGCATTTAAAGTTGATATGATTAAAGCTGGTTTCAATTACAAAATTCTTAGTTCATTCTGGAAAAATGTTTATCAGCACGCTTGGGGATGAGAGTTTGAATATTGTTTAAACAACATTATAAGCATGCCCCTGATTTAGCTACTGACAAGGTAAAATACTTTGAGAGACTGTGTAAGATGGGTTGTACTTTCCAAGATAAGTATTATCCCTAAAAAGCCGATGCCATTGTCAAAATTTGTAGATTATCTGAATTTTAGCTTGCATTCTTAAATTGTATCATTGTCCACACTCCATTATCTTGTGCGTATGCGAGCTTGAAGTTCGTTTTTCTTCTCTAGGATTAGTTCCTCTCCCTGATGACCATAAGGTGGATTTTGATGGTTGGCCCATTATTTTGAGTTTTGATAGGCTATGATCAGACAAAAACCTTTTGCCAAAACTCTTCATGAATGGTCAACCATCAAAATTCACCTTATGGTCATCAGGGAGAAGAACTAATCCTTGAGAAGAAAAACGAACTTGAAGCTCGCATACGCGCAAGATGATGGAGTGTGGACAATGATACAATTTAATAATGCAGCTAAAATTCATATACTCTACAAATTTTGACAATCGCATTGATTTTTTAGGGATAATACTTATCTTGAAAAAGATCACCCATCTTACAAACCTGGCAGCCTCAAAATATTTTACCTTGTCAGTAGCTAGATCAAGGGCATGCTTATAATGTTGTTTAAACCAGTACTCAAACTCTCATCACCATCATTTTTCCAGAATGAACTAAGAATTTTGTAATTGAAACCAGCTTTAATCATATCAACTTTGAATGCATAAAGTAGTCTTGGATCAATCTTGGTCTTTTAAGTCATTTTAGCCTTAAAACCCGTCAACAACAACTCTAGACTCACACTTATCTTTACAATAATACTGATTCATGACATATGTTGGATAATATCCCAAACCTAACACTGCAATTTGAGACCCTAGATTGTCCAACAAATTCCCAATTTTTGAAGAAAAATCTTCTAAATCTTTTTTTAAATATTAGTTCTGTCAACCTTTTCCAATTGGGAAGAGAAGCATCAGAACGAGCACGGAGATATTGCTGTACCAGAACCAGACAAGACATTTCAAGCACGAGATATTGCAGTACCAGTAAAGACATAACATAACGAGCACGAGAGATTGCTTTAGATTGCTTTACTAGAAAATACATAACGAGCATGAGAGATTGCTTTACCAGAAAATACATAAAGAGCACGAGAGATTGTTGTACCAGTATCCGATCCCACAACAGAAACTTTAGGCAACTTCAGAGTGCGACTACCCCAAACAAACCAGGGAACGTGGGCAAGCAGAGGAAATAGAATCATCGTCAGGATCCACAGCAACAAATATTGGAGATTTACGAAAACAAGCTTGGGAGAAAATTTTTTTTGAACACCATTACTTTGCCCAGAAACAGAGGAGGAGAAAAATCGCAACATATTGTTTGATTCTGTGTTGCGAAGAGAGATCAATTTTTAATTTATACCTAGGGTTTGGAGAAAGGGTGCTAAGGTGCGACAAGCAATTGGGCTATAGTTTTGGGCTGCTAAGGCCTGGCAACACATTTGGACCCATTGGGCTGCTAATGCCTGGCAACACACATTTGGGCTGCTAAAAATTTAATATAGTAACTATATAAAAATATTAAATTTCAAAATAAAAACAAAAAAACAAAAAAAAAACAAAAACCAAAACTTGAAGTTTTTAAAGCTGGAATATCTATCAAAGAAAACCGAAAAAACATACCAAAATATTCATCTTCTACATCCGATTGAAATAAGAGAAATATACAAAAAAAATTATACATCGGAGTGAAAAGTTTTCTTTTCACTCCAACGAATAAAAACTTCTCGAATATTTCATTATTTCGTGGAGGCATCACATAAGCATAATTCTGGATTTTGTTTGGGACGAATTTTAGTGAATTTCGTCATTGAAGGGTTTTAAGAGAATTTGTCATAGAAAGGGTTTCAATTTAGATCTGAAAGAACAGAAAGAATAGATCTGTAAGAGAAGTGATGTCAGATAAAGGGGGTAAGGGGGCTGCTGTTAGTAAGCCACAGCAGCCCCTACAGTCAAATTTCAGCCATTGATTAAACATAAATTAAAACAAAATCTAATGGCTGAAAATAAATTCAGGGAAATGTGTTATGAACTTTTAGGAATTCCGAATGATATTTCAACGAGTAATCAGAAACTTCATCAATAAGAGGAGAAAGAAAGAGTACTTGAGGAACATCAATGGGCAGATTAAGCTCGCCGGGATTAATGTCCTCCGTCGGCGCTTGCTCTTTCGTCAGCTTGACGTACCTCGACAGGTGGCTGATCTCCTCCGCCATCCATCAGAAGATCTGGAGAAAATTGGAAAAAGGTTAAGAAAAAAAAAAAAATCAAACAGCAACACAAGTTTTTTCTTCAGATCACTCTAATCAAAACCGACAAGCAACTCTCCGATTGAAGCTCTATTGAAAGCAGTTTGGAGTAGTTCTGAAGAGTTGTTCATTTATTTATGGGTACGGGGGCTTTTTGTTTTTGTAATTCTGAAATTAATAAATTTCAAACCTTGTAAAAGATTTCTTGCTTTTGTGATTTTGTAGAGATAATTCATGAGCAAAAAGCTGTACGCCTGCACCTTTCACTTTTCTCAAACACTTTACACTCTCCTCTCTTAAATTGGTTAAACCTTAAACTTCTTAAATTTTATTAATTTATTCCTTATTTATTTTCAGCCATTAGATTTTGTTTTAATTTATGTTTAATCAATGGCTGAAATTTAACTGTAGGGGTTGCTGTGTTTAATCAATGGCTGAAATTTAACTGTAGGGGTTGCTGTTAGTAAGCCACAGCCCCCCTTACCCAGATAAAGGTGTAATTGGTTTCATCCGGGTCTGGCTGTTACACTACAACCCTTGTATTAAAATACATCCAAGGGTTAGAAATCATCTTAAATAAAAAAAAGAAAAAAGAAAAACCACTATCTCCTTCCCTACGGAAATCACCACCGCTTCCGACATATACAAACACATGAAATACTGAATATGTCTAATCTTTATCCCCTTTTTGGGTCTTCCCCTCAACATTTATGAGAAGTCACATAGACATATACATAAGCAAATTGACTTTTATAACTGAAAATAAATAAAATAAATAAACAAATTATACAAAATCACACATAAACACGCGCACACACACACACACACCTGAGTGAGCTTCGCATTGAGCAAGCCGTCAGAATAGGCGCCCTCAGCTGGAGATCTGTTCTCTATGGCGAAAACGTCGTCTTTATACCACAACAGCAACACCGTCTCACCGTCCTGTATGATCACGCGCCGCTCCCCCTTCGGCAGCGCCGCCAGGGGAACCACCGGCACCCAGCTCTTTCCTTTATCCACCGGCGCCGGCGCCGAATAAGAAGACGATGAAGGCGGCGACACATCGGCGGCCTTGCATTTTACAACCCTAACTCCGGCGCGATTGGGTGTCGGATGAAATTCGAACGATAGCTTCGCGAACTCTGGTTTGTGGCGGCGGGGGCGGTGCTGGAAAGGCCGGAGATATAAAAATTAGGTGCCGCTACTGCCATGGCGAGAGGTTGAGAAAAGTAAGGGAGGGGATCTGTGGTGTGGAGGCCAAATGGCCGGCGGAGGGGAAGACAGAGAGTGAACTCCATAGTCACAGAAAATTAAACTTTTGAGATAGTGGATGAGGTAGTGGTTTTTCTTTTTTCTTTTTTTTTTTCTTTTTTTTTATATTTAAGATGATTTCTAACCCTTGGATGTATTTTAATCCAAGAGTTGTAGTGTAACAGCTGGGACTGCTGTAAGTGTGACTCACAGCAGTCTCCCCTCACCCGTTTCATTTATAGTCAATTTATATAGCCTCGAGAGTAGGTATGACAAACCCTAGTCTAAAATATCACCTTATCTTTTTTCTTTTTACTAGTACTGATCCGTGCGATGCACGGAATAATATATTTTTTTCTAAAATTTTTTTTGATATTAACATTAAATTTAATGCACTTTGTAAATATGTAACAAATGTAAAATGAAAAAAAAAAAAAACAAATTTAAAACTTCATAAATTAATAAATATTTTTTTGTACACAACCTCTGATTTGGTGACAAAATTGGGATTGGGTGATTTTTTTGTAAGCCATCGATACAATGAGCTTAAATTGGGTTTTGGGCCTAAATTGGTCCCTTTCAGAAAAAAAGTTATTAACGGGCTTAATTAGACATTTTTTAAATATGATATGGGTTGTTTTTTATTAGGCCGTTTTTTTTTCTTTTGGCAAAATATGTCTTTATTTAATTGACCCGATATTTTATTTACTGGGGCTGCTTTACATAATTTAAATATACTATATAATGTGTTGGTCTGGGATCTGCTCTCCTACCCACGGTGGGCCGGGAATTAATATGCCCACTGCTTATATGGCATGTACACATTGGGCATATTAATTCTCTCCCACTGTTATGCCCAATGTGTACATGCCACATAAGCAGTGCACATATTAATTCCCGGCCCACCGTGGGTAGGGGAGCAGATCCGAGTCTATTTTATGAATTTTATGTGCGTAATATTATGAAAACTAATATACGTGTTTTTATATCAGTTATTATCCATTCTTAATTATTTTTAATTTCATAAACGTGATAATTGTTGTTAGATTGTTTTTATTAATAATATCTATCGATTTTCTATTTTTTAATACCCTTTTATTTTTATAGATTTATTATACATAATCTTTCAAATTTGTTATATGGTCCTCACATATATAATAATTTCAGTCATACCGTTTTTTATCTACTTTATTTTTAAAAGGTAATTTTGTATCTAACTTGTCAAATAAAATAATCATCTTACCAACAAAAATATGGGAAATGCTACAATCCCGTTACGGAACCATTTGTAACCGTTAGATCATCATGTAACCATCCTGGATAATTGATCTAACGGTTACCAATCCCGACGAAATGGTTCTGTAACGGGACTGTAGACTCTCCAAATATATTATGAAAATAAAATATAATATAATATTGTACACTTCTTTATATACAACATTGGAATGTATCATGCATTTAAAAA
>BKCP01010514.1:2636189-2669252 GCA_008636005.1 Striga asiatica | reverse complement strand
GNNGTTTGTTTCATAGTACAAAACAATGATACATAGATAATCATATGATAAATTTTTAAAGAAAACAATATGTTTTTTTCAATTACCTTATTTTTTGCTCCAGTTTCTGAATCATTAATGAAGTATAGCAAACTGTCGACTCCCGAAGAATCCATTTTTTATTTGTTAGTCATCTGTTTAAGAACAAACAACAATACAACAATATAGATCTGAATTAGTATTTGAAATGGTATCAATGTTCCAAAAACACATAATTTTGATGTGCACATTAGTTTCAATCAGAACAGTGACAACAAATCGATATAGAACTTAAAATAATTAAATATTTACAAAGTATTGCAAACATAATCGTTCGTAATAGTAGTTTTCATGTTACTTTTTCTTAGAACTTTCTGATTTTGAAAGATATTTGAATGAACAAACAAGATTCGTATGTGTTTTTGGATCAAATGTTCGACATTCTAAAAAATAAAAAATTTAAGAAACAAGACACGCTAAAAAAATGTGAAGTACAGTTACTGTTCAAATTGAATTTTAAAAATCGGTCTGAAATCTAATTAAATACCAGATCTAAAACTTTTTATAAATAAAATTATATACTTTAGTAAAATATCGATACTTCATTTCTGGATTTCATTTTTTTCGACACAAAACTTTCGGATTTGAAAGAAAATTCAAAAATTTAAACCAGATTCATCATATATTTTAATAAAATTCAGAGAAAATGATAGCGAACTGCAAAAACCATAAAAAATATCCATAAATTGAAAAGACAAATCCATGAATAGTAGGCTGATCTATAATATCTATGAACAATGAGTTAGTAGATCTGGATACGGTAAAGGAAAAACGACCTTCAATTTTTATACAATAATCCCGAATACAAAAATTAAAAAAAAAATTAAAAAATGAAAGACCTCAGTCATTCATAAAATTTTTGAATCGGGTGTATCATACATATTCATCAGATCATATTCGACTGAGATTCTTATCAAACTCGACTAACATTAACTCAAATCGATGAAAATGAAAAAAAAAATAATAAACTGAAAAAGCCCATATCAAGTTTTTCGAATCCGTGCTCAAAACAATATGCATCATGTCGTAATCGACATAGATTCTCATAAAAATTATCATGAGTTGAGTTCGTTCAAAATTAAAACAAAAATAAAAAAAAAATAAAACGAAAGGTCAGGTGAAGGGTCGAGAAAGATGAATCGGTGGGAGAGAGAAGTGAGAAGATGCTGAGAGAACAAATGACAAACCCTAAAAATTGGGTTTTTTTTACCTTTTATAGCATGCTTTATTGATTTCAGGCCGTTAGATATTGTTTGACTAATATTAGCCGTCCGATTGGCTAATAGTTGTTTCTGGACCGAGTTTAATCAAATGATAATGGATCAGATTTTTTGAAATTTATTGGGCCCTGTTTGGACGGAATCATTAAAATTTTAATAATGGACCGACTTTACACCACTGCTAATGCACAAACTTTACTTTAATTATATATTTAATTTAATGGTATTTCATTTTTTTATCAGTAAATGTAAATTCATAAATCAAAACTGGTGTACAAACGACCAAAAGTCGGCATACAAAAGCACAATAAGGAGCCACAATCTCGGCTCCCCATTGGCCTATAAATCAAAAATGGTATATCATTGGCTTATTATTAACAAATCTTGAATTTTGGTAAAAAATTTGATCTGATTTTAATAACAAATCTCAGATTTTGGTAACAAATTTGATCTTATTTTGATGACAAATCTCGAATTTTGTTAACAAATTTGATCTGATTGTGATAACAAATCTCGGATTGTGATAACAAATCTTTTAAGATATCGGTTTTTCTTTGGTAACACGCTTCATAGTTTTTTTTTTCCAAAACGACAGATAATATTATAAATCAAAATACACAAAGTGCGAATACACGCTTCATAGTTATTTACACACAATATATTGTCCATAATCTTTGGGATTTCTTTTGGTAACAAATTTCACAATTTTTTCGATTGTTTGAAGTTAAATATTGCAGAAAAAATCTAGAGATTTGATAAATGATACATATCAAAATAAAAATATTATTTTTCAATCAATACAAACAGCCTTACCAAATTAAATTGTAAAAAACTCCATTAATTTTGGTAAACATTATGTCACATTGATATGACACATAATCTTCAAAATAAAAATTTAATTGTTGATTTAATAATATAAACAATATCAATGGGTCCCACATGTCAACAAATTTAATCGGATTTTTATAACAAATCTCGGATTTTGGTAACAAATTTGATCTGATTGTGATAACAAATCTCGAATTTTGATAACAAATTTGTTAAAATATTGGTTTATTGATAACACATTTCATAGTTATTTATACATAATATATTGCCGATAATCTTGGGATTTCTTTTGGTAACAAATTTCACAATTTTTTGGTATTGTTTGGAGTTAAATATTGTAGAAAAAATCTCAAGATTTGGTAAATGATACATATCAAAATAAAAATATTATTTTTCAATCAATCCAAAAAGCCTTACTAAATTAAATTGTAACACACTCCATTAATTTTGGTAAATATTATATCACATTGATATGACACATAATATTCAAAATAAAAAATTAATTGTTGACTTACTAATATAAGCAATATCAATGGGCCCCACATGTCAACAAATTTAATCAGATTTTGGTAGCAAATTTGATCGGATTTTGATAACAAATCTCGGATTTTGTTAAAAAATTTGATCATATTTTGATAACAAATCTCGGATTTTGTTAACAAATTTGATCTAATTGTAACAAATCTCGGATTGTGATAACAAATCTTGAATTTTGATAACAAATCTTTTAAAAAATCAGTTTTTTTGGTAACACACTTCATAGTTATTTACACACAATATATTGCCGATGATCTTTGGGATTTCTTTTAGTAACAAATTTCAAAATTTTTTTGGATTGTTTGGAGTTTAATATTGCAGAAAAAAATCTCGAAATTTGATAAACGATACATATCAATATAAAAATATTATTTTTCAATCAATCCAAAAAGCCTTACCAAATTAAATTGTAACAAACTCAATTAATTTTGGTAAAACCATTATGTCACATTGATATGTCACCTAATATTTAAAATAAAAATTTAATTGTTGACTTACTAATATAAGCAATATCAATGGGTCCCACATGTCAACCAATTTAATTGGATTTTGGTAACAAATTTGATCGGGTTTTGATAACAAATCTCGAATTTTGGTAACAAATTTGATCTTATTTTGATAACAAATCTCTGATTTTGTTAACAAATTTGATCTGATTGTGATAACAAATCTCGAATTTTGATAACAAATCATTTAAAATATTATTTTTTTTTGTAACACACTTCATAGTTATTTACACACTATATATTGTCGATAATCTTTGCGATTTATTTTGGTAACAAATTTCACAATTTGTTCGGATTGTTTGGAGTTAGAATATTGCAAAAAAATAAAAAATTCTTGAGATTTGATAAATAAGACATATCAAAATAAAAACATTATTTTTCAATCAATCCAAAAAGCCTTGCCAAATTAAATTGTAACAATCTCTATTAATTTTGGTAACATTATGTCACATTGATATGACATATAATTTTAATAACCGACAAAATTCGAGACACATGTAACACGTTGCACATTTTTTGTTTTTGTTTTTGTTTTAACAAAAACGAATAAACATATTTTTTAAAGTCGATCGTAATCACATTATTTAAGAAAATAAATCCTACAAAAAACATGACGTAAATCAATTTTGAATTTATATTTTATACCAGTATTTTATTGATTTATATAATCTACATTATCCAAACTACGAATGGTTGTTACAAATATATATGTAGAAAACAAGTAACTACTCGAATAAGGGTTTGAATAATAGGATTGATAAGCGTGATCTTATTTCTTAAGCTTATCCGATCGTTTTTAACTTGATATTTTGTAACCATATATGCTCTATGGGTCTGTGTAATGAGACACAATTGGTTGTCACAAAGCTTTCCACTCACGTTTTCGAGTGCAAGATACTCACTGGCAATCACGCAAGTGATAAAATGTTGATTCCAAGAATGACTATATTTCCTTCTGATGTTAGAATTTCTTTCAAGTTTCAGCGTCGACAGTTTCTCATTATGGTTTCTTATGCCATGACTATAAATAAGAGTCAGAGACAATTATTTGCATGAGGACTTATTTGTTAAGAAAAAAGTATTTTCTCATGGCCAGTTGTATGTTGTTGTCTCCCGTGTCACAAACATAAATAATTTGAAAATCCAAATTTGTGGCGACGACTACGTGTCAGAGAATCAAACCATGAACGTTATATATACAGAAATGTTCAATAATATATAGATTTTATTTTCATTATATTTATTAATTATTAATGACACGATCTTTCCTTTAGTAAGTATTTTGAATTTTAATTGAAAATTGCTTTTTAAAAGAGACGGGGATAATAAACCCCCGTGCATCGCACGGGTACTGTACTAGTATATAAGAATAGCGGTCCTTTTTATTAATCTTTTATAAAATAAGTTAGATTTGGATTGTTACAAATACATATATTTAATATATTTAAACTATTTTATATGAATCTATCATCACAACTTTTAAATTTTGTATTTTGTCCATATTATTCTTTTATTAGTAAGAATTCCGTCTGCGAGGTGTTCATATCTTAGAACATTTTTTCAAAATTTTATTTTAACAATATATTAGTCTGCTAACACGTTTATATTAATACAATAATATTTTAAAATACATTTTTTATTTTTAATATAAAAAAATAATATTTTCCATATTAAAAATAATAATTTTACATATTTTGGTTCATCATAATATTCAAATAATATTTTATTCAAAAATTTATTGTCGTATAATTTCATTATTATTTATAACACTTATAGAAGTAATATTATTTTTTATATAGTGATAAATATTTAATGTACTTATAGAAATAATATTATTTTTTATATAATGATAAATATTTAATATATATTTATATTATTTATTGATGTAATAAATTTAAAAATATATAAGCAAATTTAATGTTCGTTAGGAATGTGAATATAAGTAAGTTCCACTGATGATATTTTCCTTTAAATGTTTGAATGAATTTGAAATTCAAATTACAAATCAACCGATATTCGGTCCTATGCATGTGCACAAATACGAATAAAATTTTATACGTTGTCTGCTTTATGTAATATTTAAATCATAAGTTAGATAATGAGTATGTTATATTTAATAAATTTTCTCAATAGTAAAAGTGACGATATAAATATAAACTATTTAACTTACATATTAATATTTATATTGACGCAATCTTGGCTGATTACAACCAAGTAATTGGATAAAACAGTATTGAAATTATTATTATAGCAATTGTGTAAAAAAAATTAAAGGGTTCGGTGATGCAATAAAAAATAATTAACTAATTTTAATTTAAAAAATCTCGCTTAATGATTTGTAGTAAAATCTAAAATTTTAAGCAAAATTTTACTTTATACTTAAAGTAAATCGCTATGCTATTTAGGAATACATGTGTTTTAAATATTTTTTTAAAAATAAAATTAATGATGTATATAGATTAATTTTTAAAATTTAAAATAATATTGTTAATTAAATTAGATATTTATTGTAGTTTGTTATATTGTTTCTTATTTATTCTTTACAACTTCAACAAAATATAAAAATATTTTTTTCTTTTATTTTTTGTTGTACATTTATTATTTTATCAAACATGAATGTAATACACGGGCATCATATTAGTTTAAATCTATATATTTATAATTGCAGGCATGTTTCAATTAATTTTATTCAACCACCAATTAAAAAGAATAGGACTTCATTTAATAAAAATTTTTATGACCGGCATTCAAATCAGTGAAACCTTATTATTATTAATTAATAATTCTGTAACATCTTTACAAGTTTTTTAAATTTTCTGAATATAGCATATTAAATTATTTTACAATTAATATTTCTATTTGTATTATAGTGTCAAATTTAAAAATGTAATACACACTTCACCTAATTTAAATTTTTAAATACCATATACATACATACATATATATATATAATATAAATTTTTGTTTCCTTCTGTGCAAGTGCAAATGATCGAATACTAGTATAGTTAAAATGAAACCACCAATTTATTTTTTTCTTCACTTTCCCCTTTTCATTCGCATCCCATTTTAGTGAAAAAGAAAAATCTATAGCACAGATATGCACAAAAATCAAGGTTAATTATTATGGTAATTAATTGTATCTATACTTATATAAAAGGCATTTTATTTACTAGAAATAGTAGTCAAAAAAGTCAAAGGTAATTAATGGTTGCTGGAAATAGAATGACATTAATTACATATTTGTTTTGGTATTTATAGACTTGACATTAAAGTTTTGTTATGGGATAAAAATCAGAACCAATTTTTTTACCTTTGCTGGAAAAGTCAAAAGTAAGTATAGATTTGTTTATATTATCAAATCATAAAAAAGATATTAAATCCATATTGTAAAAAATAATAATTCATATAATTTTGTAACAATTCTACTACACTATTTAACAGTATTCCTTTTTATTATATAATAAAATAATAATTAAATATTATATGGTGAACAACAATAAGTAAAATTGTTACTTTCTCTTATATCAAGGGATAAATTTATATGCTAAAATTAAATTTTTATTAGTATAAATATTTTAGTGAGATAATATATTAATTATTTTACCAGCCAGCCCTAACATGGTCATATGTAATGTTCTGGCTAAAATAACAATGCTGGTTAAACGATGTGGAAAAAAACTTATAATAACCCTATTGTTTTTTAGACTTAACGTTGATTAAAAGATGTAGAAAATAGATAATAACCCTATTATTTTTTAGACTTAAACGGACAAGGCTGGGAAAATAACTCATTTAATATATATGTCCCGTGCATCGCACGGGGTACGTACTAGTTTTATTTATTAGGTAACAAATTAAAGTGTCATTACTTTTTACCATTAACACAAGTATTCATCATGTTCACATGCACAAAGAAAATAAAAATTAATATATTATATGTATGTATACAATATATAAAATTTTATGTTAGATAATAGATGTATTACATTTTAAATTTTCACTTTATGCAAATGTGTAATGTAAATATAAATTATATAACTTACGTATGAATCTTTATATTGATGCCATAAATTTTAGTGGACAATATAATTTAGTAATTTGTAGGGACAATACAATTAATTCGTTAAAAAAGTATTACAATTATTTTTATCATTCTTATAACAATTGTTTATGTGATTTTAAGGTGTTTAATTATGACACTCGTGTCAATTAACTAATATTAGATAAAAATCGCCTAAAAAGACAAAAAAATATTTTATTTTAGAAGAAGTATTATAAAGAAAAAAATTACAATACAATTTTTTATAAGTATGTAACTTCCACATACTATTTAATGTAAACCTATAATCACTTAGTATTAGTAGTAATATTATATAATAGTTAATTTAAAATTGTTACTACACTTTATTAATGTAAAATATAACGTTTCTACATTAATTGAAAAAATGAGCGGAAAATTATGAATGTTTTATTGATTAGGTTTTATTTATTGATATGCCAGCTATTATATATATATATAGATTTATCATATTATCAAACTAATACTTCCTCCATTTACTTCTAGTTGGCGTTTTAAGTTTTATGTGGAAATTAGTTGTTTCATACAAAATTTTTCAATTTTATGATATACACAATCTTATATTATTAAAATAAATTAAATTAAATTAAAAAAGAAACATGATAAGATAATTTACAATAGAAAACTAATATCTAAGTATATGATTTTAAAATATTTGATAAAAGGTAAAATATAGTTTTTTATTTTTTTTAATATATCTATACATATATCTATATTTATAGTAATATAAAAATATTGTTGGAAAAATACTTTTATAGTAAGTTTGACTAAAAAAATAAATTGTTTGACTTACTATTAGTGGAAATTTCGAAAAAAGAAACACATATGAATATTTATGAATCAAATTTAATTAAGATATCCCAAAAAATTTAGAGATTCTTATGGTAACAAATTTAAAGATTCTTATGCCAATTTAATTTATTTTTTAAATATTAATCTCATAGAATCCCATTTTTATCGGTAACAAATTTGAAGATTCATATGCTAAGAATTTGAAATATCCAACAATTACGATTTTTTTTTTCCATTTAAGTTAATGTTGTAAATCAAACAGAAATATATTCCGAGCATAATGGATGCTTATACTAAATATTGATAAACTTCAATTCTTCATAAATTATTTATATTTATGATTTTTGTGTGTAAGTACATTGATATGCTTTTCGTAAATAATACTAAGTTACATTATTTTATGACCTAATTTCTAACTTGTTTTTTATTTTTTTTGGTGGTTTATATTCTTTAATTGAAATAATATTTGACTTATTTGATTGAAACAACTAATTTTTCGCCATATAATCATAGAATATAAATTTTTTATTAATTTACAAAAAATCACAATCTAAATATACATCTATTAATATTTAAAAAGGTGAAACATTTAGCTCAAATAGTAGTTAAAATCCCGCCTAAAGTTTTTGTTGTTACTGATAATGGATTTTTTTTTAAGTTCCATAAATTCCCGCCCAAAGCGCAAGTTGATTTTATTTATAAAAAAAAGATTTGTAAATCCGGTCAAATCTCTATCTATTGATATTTTTTTGTCCATATTTATCTAAATACAAAATCTTTTTAAAGTTTGGAAAAACCCCATATTATGTGAACTCTTGGTAAATAATTTTTGTCCATATTTATCTAACTACAAAATCTTTTTAAAGTTTGCAAATAATCCATCTCTTTAAAGTTTACACAATCAATCCCTATATAAACCCCTCTCCACCCACTCACAAAACCCTAAGATTGAGAAAAAAAAAATAGGCAACGAGTCCTAGGGTTTACTTCGACATAATGATCGGCGACCATTCCATGCGGCCGGATCGTGATGGAGCTCTTCACCGACATCGTCCCGAAGACCGTCGAGAACTTTCGGGCCTTGTGCACCAGCAAGAAGGGTGTTGGCAAATTCGGCAAACCCCTCCACCACAAGGGGTCATCCTTCCACCGTGCAATCCCTGATTTCATTTGTCATGGCGACGACTTCACTGCACGTAATTGCACTGGCGACGAGTCGATCTACGACGCCAAGTTCGCCAATGAGAACTTCGTGAGAAAGCTCACCATGACAAGGGTCATGTTGATGGCGAACGTTGGGTTGGAGACGAACGACATGCAATTCTTCATCTGCACGACGAGGACGAAGTGGCTTGACGTCAAGCACGTGGTGTTTTATTGATCTTAGTGTCTTGCATGCTATTTTTATTTTTTTATTTTTAGGCATACAACATATGATTTCCTTCTTGAAACCGAGCTATTTGGGTCTTAGATATTTTGTGTGGTGCATATTATGGAATAAAATCTGATTTCTCTATTTGAATTTTGAATTAAATTGGGAAGTTATTTGTGTGAGTTATGTGTGTGTTTGAATTTGATTTGGATGGATTTGATTGGCATAAAACCCCTCAACCTCTTTCTCTCTCCATCTTGAAACACGGAAACCACCTTTTACGGTTACCTATGTCAGAATCCTTTTAAACCAACACGGCACCCCATCTCTCTCTCTCTCTCATTATTTCTCAAAAATCCTTTCTCTTCTCTCTTCAACTTTCTCTTGCTGATCCAAACCCTAATTTTCAAGATTCTCCACCATCGCCTGTTCTCCATGGTTAGAAGTAAGGATAAGTCAAAAAAATTCCATAAGAAAAGCAAGGACAGGGGCTCTAAGCGGCGTCGGTACACCGTCTCTCCCAGTTTCGCCGCGTGAGGCACCACCACCGGAAACCTCTCAGCCGCAAGCTTCACCACCTATTACTCCGACCGCTTCACTGGAAAAGACGGACACAGAGAACAGAACTTCTCAACCATCTTCGATGTCCACTAATGCTCTTGTTCTCTCTCCTCCCTTGCTTCAAGAAATCGCCACCGGCACAAATTAGGGGGAGTCATCGGCGTTTCCTACATCTGCCACTAAGTCAACCACAAAGGACGGAGACAAAGAGGACACCGCCGGTACTGCCATTGAAGTCTGCTCCGACCAAGATACCCCTCCACGTCGTCCTTCTGTCTGCCGATCTACCAGACGCGCGGGTAAAGAACCAGTTGAGGAAGTTCATGTTGAGCAGGAACCAGAAGATGATGATTATGATCTGTCTAATGCGTACTCCAACAGGTTCTATACTCAGATTGCTTTTGGTCGCTTTAAGAATTTTTCCATCTTATGGTTTTAGGGCTGAGCATCCTCTTTCTGATGGGAAGTATGTTGAATTGGGTATTGTTAAACTTATTGATGCTGTTGGTTTGTCTAAAACCGTGTCTGACCTTAGTCCTTTTTGTGGTCAAGCAGTTAGGGAGTTTTATGCGAATCTAACTCCTCATGTTTTTACTCTTGGTAGTCCTCGTTTTCATAAACTCTTTCTTAGGAATAGAGTTATTGATTTCTCTCCTGAATTGTTGAATGTGCACTTAGGATTGTCTGCTGATGTTCCTTCCTTGCCCGAAGTTGATCTTGATATTGTCACTAAAACCCTTTCTAATAACCAACTTGATACATGGCCTGGTTCAAATCTGCATGTGAGTTCCTTTGCCTTACTGCCAACATTCTTCACAAGATTGGTACTGGTAATTGGACACCTACCTCCCATAAGAATTTGCTCACCGAACTTCAGAGCAAAGTTCTTTATTGGGTTATGGATGTTCAGATGTTTAATTTTGGTGAAGTTGTTTTTGATATCATTCACTCGTTCATAATCAATACCGAGTCTCGTTGCACCCTTCCTTTCCCTTGTCTGATTTTGTCGTTCCTTGCTGCTAATAATTTCTCTGTGAATCCTCGCTTCAACGATGTGTTTGAGACCCCGGACAAAGCACTTACGGTTAGTTCTCGTACTCTGAATGAGAAAGCCAATCCCAAAGCTAAGTTCGACCTTGCTCCGTCTCTGGTTCCAACCAAGTGGGATGAATTTTTATCCAACAACTTGCTGAATGTGATGGGGTTGCGAAGAAGGTTGTCGCTCAGCAGACTTACCTTCATCAAGTCCTTCAGGCTGTTAAGGGGTTGCAGCGCAAGAACTCGGGGACAGGCCCTTCGGCATACCGTAGTTCAAAAAATGGAGAGAAGGCCAAGAGGGCTAAGGGTGATGAGACTGAGGATGAAGAGGATGAGTCTGAGTCAGGGGGAGAATCTCCATCTGGTTGAAGTTGAAGTTGGTTGCTGTTTTGTGTGCTTTTGGAGGGATGTAGTGAGGTCTTGCCTGTATAAGAACTTTGTTTGATTATCTTTTGATTTGATGATGTTCTGTATACAGGAACACTGAGCTATCTCTCAGATGTTGAGGGTGATACTTTACTGAAGTGATTTTTCCCTTATGAGCTATTTGTTATTTTGTGCTTGTTGTTCTAACTGTATTTCAGGTTATCTACATTATATGATTTTCGAACTACATGCCAAAGGGGGAGATTGAAAGAGTATTATTTTTGGCATGAGTTCAAAAATCAATATATTGAAGATATGTTTCTACAAGCACAAGGAATCTATAAAAGGGAAGTTTGTTTGTTTACATATACAAATATTCGAATTTCCCATTTTTTATTCATTCATCAATTGCAAATTGCATGAACTAAATATGGTATTGTTTTTTGTAGGGTTGCCGTCTTATGGAAAGCACACACACGAGATAAGGAGAAATCAAAGAGGAGATTAACTTTCTAAGTCATGAAAGGAAAGAAGATATTTTAAAGAGAAAAGAAGAGTCCTAAACCTACAAGGATGCATTGGATAAACTTGGAAGGAAGTCAAGAATCTTGTAGAAGACTCCACACGAAGGAAGTTTTATAAATACAAACCTTAAAGATCAAAGTAGGGTTGCTGAGATTATCACTTACACACGCCACCTGAGCTTCAAGTCTTTGTCCTTACATTTTTATTTTTCATCTCGGTTCTCGGTACACTTGAACATCGAAGAACTGAAATCATTCTGATTGTGTTTTCTTTATTTTGATTCATACATTTGTGATTTACACTTAGGGAGTAAATGTTAGGAAATAAGTCCACGGGATGTGGCCGGAGAAGCAGTTGATAGGTTTGTTCATAGTTGTGGCTAGCCTAGAAGGGAGTTATAGTTGTTATAAGTCCAAACTATGTTCAAAAGTGTTATCAATGAAAGAGCTCTGAGGGAAAGCGGGATGCTTCCCTGAAGAGTTTTTAAATCTTCGATTTATTGCTTCCGCTACATTGAGTTCTTATTCTTGTTCTTACAAAGTTGAGCGCAGTCGAGATAAATATATACGTTTCAGAAACTATGTGAGTGAGACACCTTAACCAATTTGGGAAATTCCTTATACATGAATCACGTGACAGGATCCTCGCCCGAAAAGAAAAAACTCCCAAAACCCTAGCCCCTTCTCATTTGAATCTCGTCGCCTTCCTCGGCAGTGCAACGCCGGCCAATGGTCGTGCTCGACCGCCACCTCTCCTCTCCTGCCCCGACCCTATGATGTTGCTGCGGAAGACCGGCGTTGGTTGGTCTGCTCAGGCCCTTTTCGCCGGATTGTGGCGGCGGTTGGAGGAGGCGAGCTCTTGGTCGTCGATCAACTTGCAATTGGCGGCGTCGTTTACCATCTGGTCTCGATTGGAGGTGAGTCTCCTATCAATTTCTGCTTTGGTTCCTCTTGCTAATTCTGCGAGCGAACAGAGAACCCTCGGGTGGTTTCTTTTTTCCGACGGACCTCCGTTCGGGACTTTCTCGTACTGATGTCGGTGGTCTGAGGTGATATTGGTTGGTTCGCGGGTCGAGAGGCGGGACGGGGCTCTGATGATGTGTCGGAGTTGAGGGCCCGAGCCGCCCCCTCTGTTTAGGCTAGTGGTGTTAGACGGCAGGGTTCTGGTACTCCTTCGCTCGGCTAGTGGTGTTAGGCGTGCTCGGGAGATGCTAGAGTGGGTGCGGGTTCGGCTGTCCCTTCGGTTGAGGCGGGTTGTTTCGGAGTTTAGTTTGTGTTTGGGATCGACTTTTTGTATAGGCCTTGTGGCAGTTTCGGAAGCCGTCCCCTGGACTTGGATTATTCTTTGTCTCGACTGTTCTCCGCTGGTTATGGTCGGCTGATTTGCCGTGGAAGGGCTTTGTGTGTTTTTTTCATTGTCTTATGGTGTAGTAGGTTTGTGTTTTTGGTTTGGGCGCTTTGCCTGTGTCTCCATGTACTGTGTTTTGGTTTAGGCAGTTGTCCATATGAGCTCGAGTGTCAACTTTATTATCCTGTTGGGATCAGACACTCGGGTATTACTTTATTGGGGTCTTTTTTAGTTGTGTTAGTTTTTGTTAGTTGTTAGTGTAGTTGCGAGTTTGTCATTCTAGCGTTGCTAGACGGTTCTAGGCGATCTTCGGATCTGCCTCCCAATTTTAAAGTCTCTGGTTGTACTATTCAGTCTTTGACTGCTTTCTTTTCGCACTTTGTGCGATTTTATTAATATAATATCTCTATCGTTTCAGAGAAAAAGTAAATCCCTCATGTGTTTGAGAAATTAATGATAAAAAAATTATAAAAATATNTTGCATAATGTTCTAACTTAGGTACTCTATTTGGCCATTAATGCTGACATATTTTTTAATAAATATGTGTATATTTATTAGAAAAAATTATACTTTAAAAAATAACACATAAAATGTATGAATTTTATAATATAAGTGCATTTTAATTCATATATTATGATGAGTCTACCTTTCTAACTATTAAATTGTCTCACACAAGAATTTATTATATTTTTACATATATGAATTTATATATTATATATATAATTGTATACAAAAATTTAATGCAATAACAATTTTTTTACTGCCCATTTTTTTCATCAGCTAATATTAAAAAATAAACCATTACATTTTGTATTAATTAATTAATTAGTTACGTTATTTATTTAATGCAAAATATTTTTGTGCATTAACGGGAACAAAAGTATCTGTGTTACCTGAATCTTGTGGATGTTTGCCACGTGGGTTCGCCCCACAACGATGCTTTAGCAAGAATAAATTACCTGAATCCACAAGTCGACTTAACATTCAAATTCTTCCAGTTTCTTCCTGGACATCTTCTTCCACTTGCGCCGCCGCGAAATCTTCATTTTTCGCTCTTTTTGAAAAGAAAAATTAAACGAATCGAAATAATGGAGCTGGATGTCCAGAACCCGCTGACCAGTCTCGACGATTTACAGAACGCCGGCGTCGCTTCCCTCTTCTCCGTCGAGTCCCACCACGCGCCGTCGCCTTTCTCTTTCCGGCCCTCCGAACCACGATCCTCCCTCCGCCGAACCGTCTTCTCTCTCATTTCTCGCGTAAGTCCAACGGAAAGCAAAAGTAATGCCGTTCATATTTTCCCCGTTTCCCTCATTTTGACAGCTGATCAGTTTTGCATATGCGCAGGCAAAATTGTCTCACGACTTAGATCCATTCCTTGTCTACCTCGCCGGCAATTACGCCGACCGATTTCTCTCCGAGCAGCAAATTCCGGTTCGTCCATTACCAAATTTGCCCTAATTTTTTTATGAATTTTCATCTGATTTTTATCGGCGATTACTTAGGAGAAAAGGCCATGGATGGCGCACGTCCTCGTAGTTGCAAGTTTGTCCATTGCCGCCAAGACGACTAATGCCGATTTATCAGTTCCTCTCTCCCAATTACAGGTAACTCGAGAAATTAACATCGTTCATATCAATGTTGTTCGGATAATTTGCAGAGATTGAACAATTAGCTGTGAATTTCCGCTATAAAAAAGCAGAGAGAAGAAGATTTTGAGGTGGACTCACGGTGGGTCCACAGAATGGAGAAGGTTCTGCTCGCAACCCTCCAATGGCGGACGCGATACCTTACCCCTTTCTCTTTCCTCCGATGTTTCATCTCCATTTCTGGAATCGACGGCTCTCGTTTAGCTCACCGTCTCGAGCATCGAGCTTCACAGATCATTTTGGGTGCTCAACAAGGTACTAATACTGTTCTGTTTCCCCGTAATTTATCTAATAATTTAGAATAGATTTAAAAAAATTGTTTTCTCATATCAATTCATGTGTTTTTTTCAATGCAGAATTCGAAATTTTAGTGTTTAAGCCGTCAGCAATTGCAGCCTCGGCGGTTCTGTGTTCGATTCACGAGCTGACTCCGCAGAACTTTCCATCTTCGGAGTCGGCAATCTATTCGTGTGAATATCTGAACAAAGTAAAAATGCTATGTGCATAAACAAATTATCTAACGAAGATTCTTTTTCTCTTTTAATTTTCTCTGAATGTTAAACGCATTTTGTTCATTTTGAAAGCATACATAATTTGCAGGACGCGGTGTTGGAATGTGTGGGCGTGATGCAGGGGATAACAAGAAATGGTGGATATGAGTTGGGCACAGGCGCAACAGAGAGTTGTACGTCCACGCCCATCAGTGTTCTCGATGAGCAATGTACAAGTTCCGGAAGCGTGGAGGGTACACCAAGTTTGAGTGATAATGACGTTTAGCGGCGGAGGTCACAGAACAAAGTTCAGCGAAAATGATGAAATTTAAAAAAGAAAGGAAAAAAGAAAAAAGATGTTTTTGTTTCTTTGTGATTGGATGGTGACAATTTACCAAATCATAATCTTAAAGGTAACACCCAAATCAATGTCGGATTTGGAATCCCCGAACATAATAATGTTATGTTCCCTGTAGAACACAAATCATTCTTACAAAAGAGGAAAATTCACAATTTACAGTTCAAGTTTTGTTAACCTACCAAAAGATTATATTTTCGAAATATATAGTATATTAAAGTTAAATTTGTTAATCATCTAAAGTAAATCATAATCATTCCCACATTTCCAATTGTGGATAAACTATATGTATGTGCAATTCCTAAACTATGAATATATAATTGGAAAAAATAGTTTAGAAATTGAAATCCACAGTATCTCCAACCCACCATCTATACTTATATTAAAAGGTATATCATTTATAAGATTTAGTATAAAGAAAAGTTAACAATATTTATTGCATTACTATTTCCGTATTATACAATCTATACTTATATAAAAGGAGATTCTATTTACTACATTTACTATCTAGAAAAGTCAACTGCATTAAATGTCATTACTATTTTGGTATTATAATATTTTATTTATTTAATTGATTTATTTATTTATTTTATTTTAAAAAGGTAAGTATAATAAAAAAAATTTAATAATAAAAAAATCAAATACCAAATAAAAATGTACACTTTGACTTATTTGATTATATTTGGTATTTGATTATACCAAATATATTCCTATTTAGTATATACATTAAATACTTACTAAATTATTTATTTGTTTTATTTGTCAAAGTTAAGTATAGATTTGTTTATATTATCAAATCATAAAAAAATATTAAATCCATATTGTAAAAAAAAAAATCATATAATTTTATAACAATTCTACTACACTATTTAACAATATTCCTTTTTTATTATATAATAAAATAATAATTAAATATTATATGGTGAACAACAATAAGTAAAACTGTTACTTTCTCTTATATCAAGGAATAAATTTATATGCTAAAATTAAATTTTTATTAGTATAAATGTTTTAGTGAGATAATATATTAATTATTTTACAAGTTAGCCCTAACATGCTCATATTTAATGTTTTAAATGATGTAGAAAAAAAACTTATAATAACTCTATTGTTTTTTAGACTTAAACGTTGATTAAAAGAGGTAAAAATTCCTAATTTTTTACACTTAAACGTTGATTAACATCATAGATTGAGAGTTTATATTTAGTAAAAAATTCCTAATTGTAATAAAAAAAATTAATTTTTGCTATATTTTAGAATATCTTTAAATTCATTGTTAAAAAAAAAGAAAAAAAAACTACAATGAAAAAAGCAAGTCAGCTATATATCGATTTGTTGTACTCCTCAAATCACATTCACAATTTGACTACAAGGAAAGGAAACTCATTGATTAAAATATTATTTTTTCAGTAGTCTTAATGTACAAGAGACTTTAAAACTCCACTTGAATATTATAAAACTTTTATTGAACATTGTACAATTTTCTTGCGTATTATAAACTTTTATTGAATATTGCATCTTATAATATAATATTATCCAAATAAATATATCTCGTGCTTTGCACGGGTCACGTACTATATATATCCCGTACATTTTTCTTTATTCATGTATATAATTATAAGTCTGGATAAATAGCCTTAAAATTGTGCACCCCACGGGCTCTGTACTAGTTCATCATACATGTAGAAAACTGGTGGGTTGGAGGAAAATCATCTCCAATCAGTCCTCTTGTTTTGGCAGAAACAGTAGACTTGTTTTTGTGGAACGGTTGCCACACCGTTCCACTGTTCACACTCTATACATTTTTTATTTTATTTTTTTTTGCTAAAATTAATATTGAGTTGTATTTTGGGACACTATAGATGTATTGTGATTGTGCTTTTTTAACTAGGGCTAATTGAATTAATTAATTTTATAAGTTGAATTAAAATATTTTATAATTGTTTGAAACTTAATTATTGTAATCAATATGGTAGAATTTTAAGTAGTGTAATGAAAAATTTAATACTTTATAAATTAATTTGATAGAATATTAATTAGTATTCAAATTCGCTTAAATAAATACTAAACTCACTTAAAATTAACGATTCAAACAAAGATTAAAATTACAACATAAGATTAAATTAATATTTGTGATGAACTCCATGTGATTTTATGATGTAGTGTGTAATTTTATGATTTTAATTTAAATTTATTAATTAATATTATTAATGAATAATTAATATTTATACATAAATATGTTCATGTGTGATTTTACACCATATTTATATAATATCTAAAGCTTATTCATTGCATTATTGGTGTATAAATTGCATTATTGTGCTTTAATTCTATTCTTGTTGGAAAAGTATTACACATGCTTATTTGTAGATATTTCACATATTTATAGAGCTTTAAGCTATTAGATGCGCATGGTGGGTACCTAAGACTCCCGGGATGATGAAGATTGATGCACGGAGGAAAAAAATGGAAAAAACGAGTGAAAAGAGTAAAAAGGAGAGTGCAGATTTGTGACACGGGCACCATGCCCGTGTCAGATGCCGTGTCACCTCAACAGAGAGACACGGACGGTGACACGGGCAGAATGGCAGTGTCGCGCGCGCAGGCTGGTTTTTATTTTGTGCCTATTTTGAAAAGGAGAAGGGTTTTGGACATTATAAAAGACATATTTACCTTATTTTGAGAGGGGATTAGACATTAGAGGAGTCCTAGAACACACAAGAGGAGCAATTGGGAAGCAAAAGAAGATCAATTACAAAGGGATCAAGAAGATTGAAAGATCAACGAGATTCCTAGTTTTTATTTCTTCTTTCCTTTTGAATTTTTATTGATCATGTCTATTTCTAATATGTCTATGTATTTGAATTCAAACATGAGTGGCTAGTTTATTTGATTCTAAGACTTGGTTGTAGATTAATATGTTGGGATTTTGGATGAATTATTCTAATTGATTGTTTTCTTTTGAACCCTATTCAAATATTTTGTTCTTATTTCATGTTTAGCACTTGATCAACGCTTTTACATGTTTGACAATCTTGTTCATAATTCGAGAGATGAGTTCAATATTAGGTCTTTAATATTTGACACAATTTACTTGCTTGAATCGAGAGATTAGTAGGTCGTTGTGAGGATATTAGACCTTTTAATCTATTTGGAGTTCAATTGCATGTGTTGAGTGGAGACGCTAATATATGTGATTTAATCTACGCTTTTATCGATCTCGAGAGGGACGATAAGCTAAATTTGTGATCATCTTATAGGGTAGATAAAGGAACATTTAGTTGTGATATTTCTGAAGGAACTCAACTATTAATTGAAACCACAGTCTTAGAATCTATCATTCTCATATATTTTCTTACGTGTTTCTCTAGCTAGTTCTTTATTTTTGCTTTATTTTCCTTTGATTGTATTTTCTTCGTTTAGTTAATCCATCTCCTATTCGACCGTCTAAATAAAGTTGACACTAACATAATCTTGTACTTGATATATTAATTAATTGGTCTCTTGGGATACGACCTTACTTGTCACATACTACGAGCGAAGCCGTACACTTGCGGTCGAGCTTTAAAAATATAGGCGAACAAAATATGCAAATTTTATGCAAGCATAATGCACTAAAATTTAATTTATAGAGATTATTTAATAAACTAATAAAATTAGAAAAGAATATACTTGAAATATTCTTTTAGAGGAAAATTATAGAGAGAATGAATTGAAGTGAAAATGTAAAACTAGTGAGATTTCACTGTGGAAACTGTAAAGATAGATAACATGGTTGGAGATGCTCTAATGATGTCTTTCCTTCTAACGAGTACTTTTTAGTAAATTCACAACAACAAGGTGACCACCAAATGATATCAAATCATTAACTTATGGGACCTACCAAAAATCCAACTCTAAACAACTTCATTTTCAAGGTAACCAAATGATATCAACAACAAGGTAACCAAATGATATCAAATTATTAACTTATGGGAACAAGCAAAAAACCAACTCTATAGTTTAGTTAATTCAGTATCCTTAATTATCCCTTTATTATTAAAATATAGTCTGTGTTCAGGTGGAGATTATTATTGACTAACAAAGGGTAAATCACACAACAACAAATACTCGCAATTCGTAACAGAAACCTGCATACATAATAACACCTGCATCTCATGAACAATACACCAGAAACCAATTCATATCAGCACACTTACATAGAGCCACAAACATTAATAGACACAATAGTGAATAAACTCACAAACACAAACCACACAGCAAACCAAAGAAAATCACACTCGCACACACAATCGACAAGTGGTCTTATTTCTGTGCCATCTGCACAAATCAAGAGCCAAGCTCCAGGGAAAAAAAGAAGAAATATATGCCATAAAGCATTTATTTTTAATTTTTTATTCAATTTTTTTCTTCATCCACACCCCATTTGCATCACAGGGGAACAAAGTCAGTCTCGGGCAGCGAACTTGCTCCAGGTAAACCAAATTAGGAAACAATTCCTGCAACTGTCTCCACTCCATCTCTATCTCGGGCAAATACCTAAGACGAAGCTCCTCCACCTCCCACGTGTCCTTCTTGAGCGGCCAGTTCCAATCACAGCTGTCCTGATACTGACCAATATCCGAAAATCTCCCAGCCCTGATGTAAAGCCTCCTCAGTTTCTTCAGTTCCTTCATATTTTTAAGCTCCAGCCAAAACGGAGTAATCGACGTGGGAAAATACCTGAGATCGAGTTTCTCAAGATTCGGAGGAAGCCCGATTATTTTGATCATTCTGTCCCTATTCTTGCTCTCGGGCCTCACTTCATCTTCATTATTCTTAAAAGCATTCCCTCCCCATGTAATCGTCAGCTTGAGAAGGCCCGTCAAGTTTCCCAAAGCTTCGACATCTTTCTCATCAGGGAAGTTTTTCAAACCAGTGTAGATGCACAATTTGATCAGCTTTTCCAGATCCTTGAGATCGTCTAGAGTGCACGGGTTTTTGTTTTTCCCTGGCTCGTTGCCCACGACGAACCCTTTAAGCACTCTCAGGTCCTTGAGGGTTGAAAGAGCTTTCGGCATTTGCTCGAGCAAATAACACTCGGACATGTCCAGGTGAGTCAACCACTTGAGCATCGATATTCTCTTAGGGATTGTCTCAAGGTTTGGGCAAGCTCGTATATCAAGAATTTCGAGGTTTGCCAGCTTCAGAACCGAATCAGGGAGATCGATCACATTGGAAACACCCTGAAGGCTGAGAAATTTAAGGGAATTCATGTTGTGCAGCTCATCTTTTAGAAAATCGGTGTCCTCGACTTCCCGGTGGTCCGTGTCCAACGAGCTCCATCTTCCCAAGTACAGAAAGTTGATATTTTCCATCTTCCCAAACCAGCCCTTTTTGAACTCGAGAATGGACTCGTTGATGTTGATCAGCAGATGGACTTTCTTCAAATCCTCGACTTTCATCGACTCGTTTTTCAGATCGTCATACGAAATCAGTCCTTCCCCGACCAAACACGCCTGGCATGACCTCACGAAATTCTGGGTGGGTTCCCCTTTCAGGTCGAAGTTCAAGAACCCGGTTCTCTTTGCAAGCACTCCCAATGCCGATCGGTAAAAAGGGTGCATTCGGCAACTACCCACGTGCAGGCTTTTGTTTTCGTTCACAGGCTCGATAAAGCCCTTCTCGATTAGCTCGAGAAAGTAGTCGTTGGCGTTGCTTTCAGATGCATAGCCCTCGGCAATCCACCACAGCACCATCATTCTCTTCTTGATGACGGTTTTTTCAGGGAAAACCGAAAAGCACAGCAAACAAAGCTTCAGCTTGCTCTCGAGCTCATTGTAACGGGATTCGAAATCTTTGAACTCCGGGCTGCTTTCGAAAATTGAGTTCCCGTGCAGCTGCATTTTTTCGAGCACTTCTCGACTGGTGCTCGCTTTGGCTGTGGAGTCCAACTTCAGATTCTTGAGATAACCTTCGGCATCGGCTTTTCTGTGCTTGAGAGGAATCTGAAGCCTCAATTTGATGAGATCTTTCTTCAACTTGGAGATATCTTCAGTGGACAGGTTTGTCTTCTCGCAATCAACACGTAATTTCTTGAGCTTTAATTGGTACTCCTTGAGCATCTCGTCGCCCGTTTTGCTAAAGTTTATGTCTTCATCGATTGCCTTTATCAGCTTGGAAGGGGATCCTAATTCGTCGACGCTTTCATCATCGTCCGGTTTGGACTGTTGTGATGGTTTGCGGAATTTGGGGAGGAAAATTCTGAGCTTCTTCCAAAACGTGTCTCCTCTCGGAGTTTTCGGATCTGAATTTGGTGTCTTCGGGTGGTCGTCCATTTTGGCGGAGGTTTGTGCGGAATCACTTCCGAGAGGGTGGAGTTGTTTGGAGGAGTCGTCGGCGGGTGAAATTTCTGCGGTCGAGCCGAGGGCAGGAGCGTCATTTTGAATATCCTCTTCGATGGCTTCCGGTCCGTCGGCACGTGAGATTTCTCCGGTCGAGCTGAGGGCGGGAGCGTCATTTTGGATATTCTCTTCGACGGCTTCCGGTCGGTCCGCCCGTGAGATTTCTCCGGTTGAGCCGAGGGCAGGAGCGTCATTTTGNTTGTTGGCTTCAGATCCGTCGCCCCGTGAGATTTCACTGGTCGAGCCGAGGGCAGGAGCGTCATTTTGGATGTTCTCTCTGTCGGCTTCAGGTCCGTCAGCTCGTGAGATTTCACCGGTCGAGCCGAGGGCAGGAGCGTCATTTTGGATATCCTCTTTGTTGGCTTCAGATCCGTCGCCCCGTGAGATTTCACTGGTCGAGCCGAGGGCAGGAGCGTCATTTTGGATGTTCTCTCTGTCGGCTTCAGGTCCGTCAGCTCGTGAGATTTCACCGGTCGAGCCAAGGGCAGGAGCGTCATTTTGGATATCCTCTTTGATGGCTTCCGGTCCGTCGGCAGGTGGGATTTCTTGGACGGGCGGGTCGTTTTTGGACACCTCATCGAGTTTCGGATCGTCGGAGGCAGGTGGGACTGGGCTGAGGGCAGGAGCGTCATTTTGAGACTCCTCTTTGGCGGTTTCCGGTTCGTCGGTTTGAGAATGTGTTGGATTAGTCGGTGGAGGAACTTCTGAGCCGGTCTCATCTCTTTTATAAGCGGGCATGGCTAAGGTTGTTTCCGGTTGAGGAAAGACAAGGAAAGCAAGAAACAGGTTAAAGAAATAATATTTTTTATTGATTGCCCGACATAGTAAAAAAAAATACATATAGAGGAGAATGTTGATACCTGGAGCTCTGAGGTAGGAAAAGAATTTTCCATAGAAAACAAGATAAAGTAAGAAAAGAACAGGGATTTCGCTTGCACCTGGCAAACAAGTATATTTATTTGAAATGAAAGATCTCTTTTAATATGACTGGGAAATGTTAATCTACAATATACTACTTTCGTGCTCAAAAAGCTGAAAAATGACTNTCTTTCTTCTATAATCGATTAAACTGTTGATTTTGTACAGGATTTCCAACCAACACTTCATGAAAATTGAAGAATTCAACCCTGTTGCCCACAATAGTTTATTACCGTTGAATCAACATACACCTATGAAGAATTCAATTGAGTATTATTATTTACTATTTCACGTTTATCATAAGGGGAAAGGCAACAGAAATACTTTATTAAGACAACTATAAGATACATATCCATGATTTCTTCAAAGTCTACAAACATTTGCAAACACTAGTTGACATGCAAAATCTACATATGTACATCAAGTCTGGACCAGTTTATCTTGACATGGTCCCCATATTTTCATGCAAAGGAAACCAACCATTTTTTCTTCCAGATTTTCTAATAATATTTCACCACCCCATTATTCACCACCCCGACTAATAAGACTTGGAACAATTAACTTGAAACAAGGACATTAATCGCGTGGTGGGACCAAAGGAGAAGAATGCTCTACCAGATATGCAGTAAAAACGCGTGCTGTTGATTTTCGAGGCTTTTCTCCATGCTTAAAATCGTCAAAAGCACCATCACCGATATGCAGTAAAAACGCGTGCTAGGAATTAGGTAAATCAATAGATGCTGAAGAATAGTAGAAAGGTAAATCAAAGTGGGTTCTTCATTATTCTGAATTAGCGTGGCTCTTTCAAGGTAAAAACTCACTGGCTTCACAGTTCATATGTACAATTCAAAAACTTACTGAAGTAGAAATGGATGCCAAAATGGAGTCATTTCAGAATCGGCCCTGAAGTCTAACTTTTAAGAAAAAGTGCCAGTTATTTCAAAATTACAAGTACTTGCTCAAAGTTACAAAACCACATTCTGATGTTGTACCTAGAAACAATCTCCTCGTTATGATACGGTTTGTGCTAGAGAAAGAAATGTCAATAGGATTCGGAAATTTTGAGAGAGAACTGAATTTTCAATAATTAGCACAAATTTGTTCAACATTTATTTTGTAATTAGCCCTGACAAAAACGCTGCAAAAGCATGTCTGATAAACATGAGAGCATCAACTAGAAAGAAATGTTCAACTCCATTAACTATTTAACAACAAAACTTTGCCACCTTGGTGGAAGCTAATTAAGCATGCATATACCTTTAGCCAAAAAAAAAAAAAAATGGAATCCAAAGTTCACCATCTCTCAAGATCATGTTCATATGCAGCTCACTCTAAATCAGAAACGTATCAAAAATAAATCTGTGAACACTAGTTGATCGAGACGAGATAAGTTTGATACAACACAGGCTACCATGCAACTCCAACCACAAAAAAATAAAAAGAAAAAAACAGCAATAACTAAAGTGCATGAAATTTAGGACAGAATAAATAATCCACAAGGAACAAATAAATAAATAAACAGTATTTACCTGAAGAAAACAAGAACCACTTCCAGCTCGTTTCATGTTCTTCCCAAATCTGTAATATGGACAGCTGCCATAAAGAACAATCTAATTAAAAAAAAAAATTACCAAATTCATTTGACCACAGAAAAGGTTAAATCCACTGGCGGATCCAGCCCATTTTAATGGGGTCACAGGCCCCCAACAGGTTTTAAAAAATAAAGTATGAAACACACACACATACACACACACACACACACACACACACACACATATATATATATATAATATAGTGGCCTCAGACCATTCCGTCAATATATGAATACATATATTAAAAAAAAAAAGAAAAAGAAAAAGAAAATGATACATTAAGCTTGAGAGCGAGGCGACGACGCGGTGTTAATTATACGGTGTCCCCATAATGTAATCATCCTGGATCCGCCGTTGGTTAAATCCACTAGTCAAAAGTTATGCTTCTACAGTTAACAAAAGCATATGCCCAAAGCATCAAATATAGTCATAACTTATATATTACTAAACCGAAGAAAGTCTATAAATAGGCATATTAAAATTTTCCCACTAAATGTTTTTACTTTATTAGAAAATTTTGTATTTCTTATTAAATATCAAAACTTTTAGAAAATAATCTAACATTCTATAATCCCATGGCAAACCTAAATTGAAATATGCATATTTTGTCTAAATTACCTTAAATCTATTATAAGATAAATTATCATAAATTATACAATTATATGCTTAACGGAAAGCAAAAGTTCGAAAATAGCATAAAATCTGTTGGATTCTTACTGATTATATAAAATTAAATATTAAAAAAAATATTTGAAATTTAATAAATATGTAGCTTTTCATCTAAATTTTCATATAAACTATGTATTGTTAATGAGAATACACTCTGTAAATCTTTATTTATATCCATGTATTATTAAAGAAAAAAGTGTAGAAATAGTCTAAGAATTTTTGTTTCGGGCTTTTGCATTTCTAAATAAATAAATATTTTAATTATATACAAAATTTAATACTAATTGATCATTTTATCAACTTTTTACAAATAAAATAACAAAACTTTTTACAAATAAAATAACTAATTAATCATGTTTTTATAATTTTTTTAATATGCCTTATAGTGGTCATATATGATGATATGTTTCAAACTTATTTGAATCAAAATCATTTGAACAATGCATGTTTTTTTTTATAATCCGAGTCATCATCTTTATTGAATGACAACTCTTTTTTTCATTAAATATTGTCAAAAGGAAAAATATAAGTATCATGCATGCCTTTGGTTAAATGATTTTTTTAATTTTTTAAAATACAATGAACCTTACAAATATTAACTAAATAGAAAAATTTCAGTCAAAAGTGCTACATATAATATTTCTTTTTTCCCGAATGTGATCTCAATTTGTATCTTCTTTTTCNNNNTCCTTTTCAAACGAAAATTCAACTAGGCTCAAGAATTCTGAATTGTCACAGCTTATGATCAAGAGTCTCTCATGAATCTTTCTGCTTAGGTAAGACTGGTAATTTAACTCCACAAATATACAAAGCACAACACACAAGAGTTCTGAAGACCACCATTCAAATTCCAAAAACCATCCTTCCATTTTCACCTTCACATATAGGATGAAAAGACTGAATTCAGACTATACAACACAAGATTACTTAGTTGCTTTTGCAAACCAGATTAGTACACCATTTTTTTTTTTTTTCTGGGGATTTTTAGGGGAGTGGGAGTTTCAGTCAAACACTTACAAGTGACAACCTTGCAATTGTATATAGCTAAAATATTTATTCTCACACACGGCAAAAAGGTCTTCAGGGCAATGCATTACGCTGTTTTGTTCAGAATCTCTAGATTCTCATATACTCACATATACGCTTGAGATCAACGCATACCAATGGGTTGTTAACTATAGATCAACCATAAGTACAATCGTGTGATATAACTTCTCTGAACCCAAAATTTCAAGACTAGCTACCAAACCATCTCCAGTGTTGCAACTAAACTCTCATAGCCGACACTCAAATACTTCAATAGCAGAATCCCAAAATAACAGCAAACACATATAATCAAACACTTGAATAGCATAATCCCGCCATAACACAAACACAAACATGAAAACAACACAAATCATCAACGGAGAAAGAAAACAAAAGGATTCTTTAAAAAAAACCCAAAATAAAAACACAGGCAGAAAAAGGGAATAGCTGAAAAAAAATATAACAAAGAAGAATGACCTTTGTATATCCTTCTTCTGCGCCAACAGGCATTCGAGAACGCACTCTTTACAGAAAAATGACCCTTGAGACAGGACATGGGCTTGATAAAAGGTTTCAAGCAGAGACTGCAGACATCAAATGATTTGATGGAGTCCCTCCTAAGTCTCTCCTTCTGCGTGCCATAGCCAAGCTTCGGCTTCTCGTCGTGCGTGAAGAACGCTAAATCGTTATTGTTCTTCGAGTGTCTCTGCGACATTTTCCTTGTTCTTCTGGATGAAAGAGATATTTTTTCAGGTGAATTGGGATTTTGACGGCGAGATTGCTCGATCTGAATTGGGATGCCCGTTTTCTTTTTAACCGTGTTTGTGAATGAGCCAAACAAGTCACAAGGGATTAACCATTCTTTTACCAGTTTACCCTTTCATAATGGGTGATCTTTGGCTGTTACGAGATACCGTTGAGCTTGAGCAATTTTAATATATATTTTTTCTTTTTTTAGAAAAGAAAAACACAACCTAGTTTTTATTTACGTAAGGTATGGAAATCTCATTATCATCGCTTTTTGAAAAAAAAAAATCATTTTCAAATAAATTTATATTTACTGAAAAATATAAAATCAGTAAATAATGATAAAAAATAAGTAATTAATGGTTACAAATATATAAATAAAGAGAGAACCATATGGTTGTTTGCACTACCGATTCATTTTTTTATTTAAATTGTATTTCTAATTTGTATATTCTTTATTTTTATTGATGTGAATATATTCAAATTTGAAATAATGCTAGTCGATAATATGATGATCAATAATTCTTTCATTTTATATACTTTTTCTCTTATATGGAAAAAATAACTTGATTTATAAACGAAAAAAAGAGCTCTTGAATATTTGCCTTATACTTTTATGGGCATTCAAGAATAAGAATTCATGAGGTGACTAACAATGAAACTCAATTCAAGATGTCCTCGAACCTTGAATAACAACTGGTCATCCGAGAATGACAAAGTATATTCTAATTAGAGGTGATCAACGGTATTGAAACGAAACTCTTGATTCACTTTTTTTTTTTTTCAAATCCTAAGAATTGGGAAATCATTAGTCTCAATCAATCTCAAATTAAAATCTAAATTTAAATTTCAATTTTATTAACGGTACCGACATTTCAAATGAAGAGTTTGGAACCGTGAGCCTCAAACAAATTGTACGAACTAAAGTCGAAACAAATAATTTTCAATTATAACATAAATTCAATACTACAACAAACCGGTTAATTGGCTCGAACCCTCGATTTGATTGTCATCCACATCTCGTTAGTTAAAGAGTCAGTAATCGAGCTCCAATTGAAAACAAGCTTTAACGAATCAAATTATAAAAAATTATATAACATTTCATTTTTTGATCATCAACGAATCGAACTCGACTTATTAATTAAGAAAACATTCAACGATTTTGAACTCGACTCATTTACCAAACAATGCGAGCCGAACTCAACATTCACGAATAAACTGACACATTAATGAATAAACTGACTTGGGCTGAACTCTCTCCTCTCTTTAACAAACCCTATCCCCTTTCCCCTTTCCCCTTTCACCGCCGCAAAAGAAAAAAAAAGAAATATCCTCAACGCAGCCCCCCCTTTTCCGGCGGCGCACTCCCGTGGTCACCGGGCCGTTCTGGCCAAGTCGCGGCTGGGTGCTTCCTTTCCGCCTCTAGGAATTCTTGGGGTGGTTGGCCAGCGGCGATTTTCGCTCCTTGGTCCCTCCCTCGTCTTCGGCGAGGTCGTCGGTTAAGCTTGAAAGGCCCAGCCGCTGGAGTTCGTCGGTCCGTTTGGAGGCTCGATCTGTGCGGCCATGTTCTTCTTGGAGACTAATTTTGGCTTGGGCGAGCCCAACTCGCGGCCAGTGCGCCCCTGTTCAGCCGGGCTACATGCCCTTCGGGCTGGGCAGCTCGGTTTCAGGCTGTCGTCTCCTCGATCTATCCCTTCTAGTCCTCCGACGGGTTCGTGATGGTTCTCCTTTTTTATCCCCGCGGTGAAGGTCTTCCGGACTCAGATTTGGGCCGAAAATTCGTCTAGGCGGTAGAGTGACCGCAGTTTTCGGGTTTGGAGCCTAGTTTTGGTGTTCAGTTGGTTTTCTTTGTTGGGGTGTGACTTGGTAGACGGTTCAAGTGGTTTTAGGTAGTTTCAGCTGTTAGGTTGAGGGGAGGTTTTACTGTATCTTCTTGTTTATTAGGTGTGTGTTGCTTTTAATTTTTATTTTGTTGTTTTGTTTCGTTTAGTGCAGCTGTGTCTGCTTTTAGTGCAGCTTTGTCTGCTTTTCTCTCCTTTATGGAGTTTTGTTTTACGGGTGTTCGCCTCCTTGATGGAGTTTGTACCCCTTGTTTGTATCGACAAGGGAGTTGGTCCAGTTTTCTGGTTCCAGTGTGTCACTTGACACTTCGGTTGTACTCGTTTTGAGTTTTTAGTTATTAATATAATTGACGTTGGAAAAAAAAAAAAGACAATGACTGGGCTGAACTCACAAGCCCAAGATTTGAGCATCTTTTTTACTTTTTTACCCTCTCTCAACGGGATCTGGAAATGATAACGCAACAAGCGGTGAATGTCTGTGAGTTAATTTGGGGATTATTCGAGCACGTGTCCTCTGGAAATGGATAGGCCTTTCATTGTCACCCTGTCGGGAGGTGGAACATCCTAGTCTCGAGAGTAGTAGTTATCCCCTGAGGCGCGGCCTCTGCGTTTGACTCGCCAAGGGTGTTAAATGTCAAAATTGCCCTCGTCTGAGAGAAGAGATGATCATCGCATGAAAATTTAAAATTGGCAGAAAGCCAGAAAGAGAGGATATCGAAAAAAAATAAGGTGCACCGTCCGTAGCAGATTCCTATCCCTCGACCTAAAACACTTTTTCTGTTCACCAACGATTTCACACAGGTGTGCAGAACCAAAAGACTTGAAAGAGGTCAATAGCAAAAGTTCACAATCAACAAATCTCACAAATCCCAAATTGATCATCAAACCCCTAAATTCACCTCCCAATTGATCGAACACCTCGAAAGCCCAACCCTTTCCCACCCTGCATGGCATCGCCGGGCAAACCTCGCGGTAAAGGCGACCTCTCACCGGCGGCGAACGCCGTCCTCCACCAGCCGGCATCCCCTCGGTTCCATCCCGGAACTCCCACCTCCGGAGCCCACCGTAAGATCGCCATCGCCGTCGACCTCAGCGACGAGAGCGCCTTCGCGGTCAAGTGGGCGGTCCAGAACTACCTCCGCCCCGGGGACGCCGTGATCCTCCTCCACGTCCGCCCCACCTCCGTCCTGTACGGCGCCGACTGGGGCGCCATCGACCTCACCGTCGAGGGCGCCGGCGACGAGAGGTCGCAGCAGAAGCTGGAGGACGATTTCGACAACTTCACCACCAGCAAGGCCAACGACCTGGCCCAGCCCCTGGTGGAGGCGAATATCCCGTTCAAGATCCACATCGTGAAGGACCACGACATGAAGGAGAGGTTGTGCCTGGAGGTTGAGAGGCTGGGGCTGAGTGCGGTGATTATGGGGAGCAGGGGATTTGGGGCCTCCAGGAGAAGCAGCAAAGGGAGGCTGGGGAGCGTGAGTGACTACTGCGTGCGCCACTGCGTGTGCCCTGTGGTGGTCGTGAGGTTCCAGGATGAGAGTGATGGAGGGGCTGATGAATGCGAGCCAGGATCGGCAAAGGCGGGTTATAAGGAAGCATCTGGGCTGCATCCGGTACCCGAGGAGGAGGAGCCAGTGTATCTTGATGCATCCGATAAGAATCCAGGTATGGTGTAATATGGTGTAATTGCGTATGTGTGCTTTGGAATTGGTTGACCTTGATTTTTTTCTTTTATTTTTTTGGGATTCAGGTGATTTGTGGTTAATTGTTTGGGTGTTTTGTTTTGTGATGTTGTTTGGAGAAGAAAAGGTAATGAAAGGTTAAAGATTGGATTTTTATGGGATGATTTGTAAATTATGAGGTTTTATAGGAGTTAAACTTGGAGATTCCCTAGGAGTTCAGGAGTTTTCATGGAAATCTAGATGAAGTTCTTTGGCATTGCGGTCTAGCTCCTGCTGAAGTTGAAAGTGTGGTGTGTCAAAAGTAGAACTAACTAATTAAAGAATGTCCTTGTAAAATGATGATTGTAAATCTTGCGTTAACTAGTAAGCTTGTGGAGCTATTGATAGGAACCCACAATGGATGCGAGTAATGCTATTCTAGGCTATGCCAGTTTTTTATCCCTGAAGTGGGTGGGGTTGTAGCCTAACACCAATAACCTTAATGATCAGTTACATCTTTTTTAAGGCATACCCATTTGGTATTTTACTTAAAAATTAACCGTGTTTTCACATTGAAGCAGGAATCTGAAGCTGATCAAACTACTAAAGATCCTTTTAAGAAACCACTAAAAATTGGTTTGTTTGATGTGCATTGCCATGTCCTGCCTTTTCTGGATAAGTTGTTGGTGACTGTTATGTACTGTTTTTCTGGTTAAAATTGAATGAAAGTATTGATTAAAATTGAATGAACCATTTTCATGTTTTAGGAGGGACTGTGCCGTGTCTCCTTCTCTGTTTACTTCAGAAATATGGACACTAAATTATAGAATCAAAGATTTTAGATACATTTCTATGTTAAGAGAGCTATATATTTTAGTTGATGATGATTGGTATCAGTAGGTATTATGCTTGCATAAATTGCACACAATAATGCGGAGACAATAGAAATTGCCATTAACGCTTACATTGCCCTATGACTTTTTCCAAATCTGTTTTATCAAGTCAAGGGGTCTACTTGTATTATGTTGAATGTCCTTTGTAATGTCTAAGCATATGGCGCTTATATTTTCTTCAATCAGGGTTTCACTAGAATTGCGCCAAAGCATAATGCTTGAAAGAAATAAAAGCTTTTGCGAACTTAGCTATTTGTGATTTTCATATATGGCTTTTCAGGAGTTACTTGCAGCAAAACTATTATGGTTAATGGATAATCTAGTACCAAGAAAGTTTTGCCTTCCCTAGTTGTCATGACCTGTTATGTAATGTTCGCCATAAAGTTTTTGTGGAGTGGTGATTTTTATTTTATTTTTTCCCTTCTTTGTTATAAGTATAGCAATTTAAGATTGTATTTTTGGGATTCCTATTCCCTAAATGTAAATCTTCATTTATAATATGTACAGCCTGAAAATGAAGCTGGGAGAAAGGATACATCCCTAATGTATTTTTTGCTGAATGTAGATCTTATTAAAAACTCGTAAGCTTATATTCAATGGAACGCCACTTTGAGCATACTTTAGGCGTGAAAATGTGCTTATATAGTACGTTGGATGCTTAATTTAAACTTCCTTTCCTACATGTTGAGTCGAATCTGATATTCTTTGCCCTTATTCAGAACGAGGTTTACACTTACATGCTTATTGGACATCTCAGTTGATATGTGACTGTACTCTGAAAGACATTGTATTGTACCTATGTGTCCCATATAATGCGTTTCCGAACAAAGTTGAACATAAAAGCTGTATATGTAAGGTATATCCCCCTATCTTAAAAATAATTATCAAAGCATTAGATTTTGCATAATCTTTGTATTAGACATTATTAAACAATATGTTTTATATAATATATATTATAAATTATGCATGATGATAAATATAAATAAATTTATTAATATTGTTCACAATGTATTTATAGGTTTTGAAAATTGTGGCAAATTACTACGAGAATTATAGTAGTACCTCCGTTCTATAAAAGATATACTTGGTTACTACTTCTGTTTGTTCCACAAAAATTGGTCAATTTCTTTTATACAGAATGGTTAAGATATTCATATTACTCTCTTTTTTATGGTTTATGTAACTTGCATGGTTATTGACATTAAAGAAAAATAAAAATGTAATACTTCCTAAGTTCCAATATAAATGTACTTGTTGGCTTCTTTTCTTGTCCCAATTTTAATGTACTTCTAAGTTCCCAAGATTACTTACCTTGAAAATTTTTATGGGATAATGGACGCACTAATATCTTAACAACTCTGCAATCTCCACGTCATTTTAATCAATAAAAGTTGTGAACATAAATAAGAGGAAGATACTCGCAACAAAATTACGTAGAATTTGAAAAAGATAATCTTTTTATTATTATTTTGGTGGTTGTTGGTGTTGCTGTTGTTGCTCTTGTTATTTCATGCTATCCATTTTCCTCGGGCAGTGTATATGTCATCTATGAGTTGATTTAAGCCTTGTCCAATTTTCTTTAGTAG
>BKCP01010514.1:2586784-2614677 GCA_008636005.1 Striga asiatica | reverse complement strand
CACTTATAGAGACAACACTTTCTTAGGTGGGGATTCCAACATTTTGCGATCCTGGCTATTCAGCATCGACATCAACATTATTACAAAAAACTTATCATCTAACTTATCTTCCATATCATACTCTCACTCAAACAAGCAATCACTCTCTTCATGACTGTCACTGAACCTTTTGAAACAATATCAAATGTCCCTCCATAATGAAGACATGTGGTCATATATCTATTTTCAGCTCATGAAAATGTATACAAACAATTAAAAAAATTCTTTAAGTGAATGTGTCACCATTTTCCACTATTAAGTAAGGTAAAGAAATTAAACAAAATAAAAAATTGTTCCATGATTCTCCCATCCCACATTCCTACATGTTGCGTAGTTTTTCAAGAAAGCACAATGCATACAATACAAATGCACACACATCAAAGAAGGACCACATAATACAACATCAGCCTTCCTCACCACATAATTAACCACATAAATTCATTGAGAAACTTCCCTTTGGGGGTAAAAAAGAATATAGAATTCTTGATTGTTCAGATCTTAGTCGACGTATATGTACTGGTCGTTGTAATCTCATGGACCAGATCATTTTCCACCAAAATTCCGATTTATTCTCAAAGAGATGAAAAATTAGATTAATCATTCTACTCCAATCGATTTGAGAACGTTCAATCAATTTGAGAACGCACAGACGAACTAATGTCCCTTTTAAGTTTTCGATGAAAAAGTGCATGTACGGTTCACAATTGCAATTCTGCACGTGGGAAATGAAGCAAATACGTCGGCTTGTTCAGTGGCGGTCGCTGTCAGATTTGGGACAACATTTAGCTGCAATGTGAATCAGAAAACTAATTATTTTTTTCGGCTGAATATTCATAACGCGACACGTCAACTTTGTCTTCTTTTGAACACGTTGTCAAAGTTTGATGGTCAATCATTTTCTTCCTCCACCCTGATCCTACATGTATCGCTTTATCGGGCCTCGACTAAATATCCAATTTCTAATAAAAGGTATTTTATGTATTTATGTTGCTAAAATTAAAACATCTCTGCAAACTGTAAAATTACAGGCAAAAAAATTTCAAAATGCATGCCACTTTGTTTCTTGACAACATCCTTTAATGCCTAGAAACTTTGTACTGATGTTCAATTGTTAAAAGAAGCCGATTTGTCATAAATAAAACAAGATCAAATTCAATTCTAGAAAAAAACTTCATTGTTAGTCTTATGTTATTGACTTTTTTTTCCATATAGATTGCATACTGTCACATTCACTTGTATGGATGTATATTGATCCAACAATAAAAAGAAATTCGGTAATGACATTATTCCAACCGATATTGTTGAATTTCACTAAAAGCACATTTATTCTATTCAATACCATATACATTTTCTAATAAATAGACGATCATCATCTATATTAATTGTTGTTTTATAGTAGTATTTATTTATTCACATGGATTGGTACTCAGTAAATTATTTTATGAATGACTCATAATCTAAATATATTTATAGCATATTATGTAAAAAATAATATGCAAAAGAATTTAATTGTATTAATCAAATCCATAGTTGGTTTTTGTAATTGACAAAATCTAATGAAAATGATTTATTGATTTTTCCCCTGGCTTTTCCCTTTGAGCGCGGGTGGGGCCCGGTTGCTGGTCAATCCAACTTAAAAAAATAAAAAGTAAAGTAGAACTCGGTCACTTATGGACGATGAGTCAATTTCAATCTTCCAAATGAACCTGTAATAAAATCAAACAAATCCACCCACACAATTTCCTCGCTAAAGGCTTCTCCTCAACCCGCAGCCCTTTGACTCCTGTGTTTTAATACTCTGAAACANAAATCCCTGTAAAAACATCAATTCTCAAATTTAAGAAAAAAAAAGAAAAGAAAAATGTACCTTGATTTTAGATGCCGTCACCTTCATTTGCTTCTACACTGTTTCTCAGTAGCCGGTTTTTTCGTCCTCAGCTTCGCCTCCGACCGAATCACGACCGGCCAGTCAATCCGAGACGGCGAGACTCTAATCTCCTCCGGCGGAAGATTCGCCTTCGGATTCTTCAGCCCGAACAACGACCCGTCCGCCCGCTACGCCGGAATATGGTACAACCAGATCGCAAACCGCTCCGTCGTCTGGGTAGCCAACCGCGAATCCCCTGTCCCCGCCAACGACGCCGTTTTATCCCTCACCACCGAGGGCAATCTCGTAATTTCCAATAACAACACCGGCCAAATCCTCTGGTCCTCCGCTGCCGCCACCTCCACCCTCCCTCCTCCGCCCAACTCCACCCTTATCCTCATGAACTCCGGCAACCTCGTCCTCCTCGCCGCAGCCTCCGAAACCGTCCTGTGGCAGAGCTTCGACCACCCGACCGACACGTACCTTCCCGACATGGAAGTCCACATCAGCACCCGAGACAACGAACAACGCGTCTTCACGTCGTGGTCGGGCCCGCTCGACCCGTCTTCCGGAAACTTCTCGATGGGAGTCGACACGCGGGGCCCGCCTCAGATCGTGATCTGGGACGGGCCCCGCCGCCGGTGGAGGAGCGGCCATTGGAACGGCCTCGTCTTCACCGGCGTCCCCGGGATGCGGTCCTTCTACCGGCTCGGTTTCCGGCTGAACGAGCGCGACGGACAGTTGTCCATCACGTACGAGACGCCGCCGTCGAGCGGCTCGGAATTGGTCAAATTTAGGTTGACTTGGGAAGGAGTCGAGCTCCAAGAGAGGTGGGTCGAGGAGAGACGAGAGTGGGAGGCGTTTTACCGGCACCCGGTCGACGAATGCGATTTGTATAACTATTGTGGGGATTTCGGGATGTGCCGGTTGTTGGGAGAAGAGGGTCGTGAGGACAGGTGTCGGTGTTTGGAGGGGTTTGAGTCGAGAGGGAATAATCGGGTGGCCGGGGGGTGTGTGAGGAGGGTTGGGCTCGGGTGCGAGACGGATGGGTTCTTGGAGGTGAGGCGAGTGAAGTTGCCGGATTTCGTGGATTATGTGGGGTCAGAGGATGTGAGGGGTTGCGAGAGTTTGTGCGCGCGGAATTGTTCGTGCACGGCGTACGCGTACGTGAGCGGGATAAACTGCATGGTTTGGTATCGGGAATTGGTCGACGTTCAGCAGTATGAGGAGGGGGGGAATTCTTTGTTCGTCCGAGTCGCGCGGTCGGAGCTCGGTAAGGCTTTTTCATGCGCGCGTTTTTTTTTTGGCAAATTGTAATGCTTTTACGCTGAAATATGACTGTCACTAGAAAAACAAATGCATATTTTAACGGAAAATTTCAACGGTAATATATTCTAATGGAAATTTCAACGGATATTTAGTAGTATAGTTTCTGTTGGAATGAGTTTTCCCATTGAAATATAAGTTGGAATGTGATTGTTCCGACGCCCATTTTTCCTATTATCGTAAAAATTTCCGTCGAAATATGAAAATTTTCTTTCCATCCATATTATATTTGACGTTGGAATCGTCAAAATCCAACGCGAATTCTAATGAAAATCTCATTCAAACTGAATATTTTTCATTAGAATAACGAAAATTCTAACGAAAATAATTGCATTGGAATATATTTTTATTGGAATTTCAGGTTTAAAATGTTTAGTGAATTAAGCATCTAATGTGAGGAATGTAGGTTTATTAGAATCAGTTAAGAGGGAGCAACCTTTCTTCAGTGACAACTGGTTGATTTAGTTTCAACCAAGCATTGGTTCTTTCGACAAACTTGCCTGCATTCTTATTCTCTCTTTGTGATTGACTCTTAACAGATCAAGTAAACCATGCGAGGAGAATAATTATCATAACAACAGTCACAGTTGGGACGATCCTTATCTGCGTCTCGGTTTGGCTTATCGTCAAGTGCAGAAGAAAACACCAGGGTAAAGATTTATTACATCATGTAACAGGGGAAGTAACTATACATATAGTTTCTCTTAGTGAAAAACTCAAAACCTTTAAATTTTACTGCAGAGACTCTAAGCAAAACCGAAATGCCTAAAATTCGGCCAAGTGGGGAATTTTCCTGTGAGTTATCGGGGCCGTGTGACCTATCTATCGAAGGTCAACAATCAAACGGACCTGAACTTGCAATGTTCAGCTTCTGCTCTGTCATAACAGCTACAGACAACTTTTCATACAAGAACAAACTCGGGCAGGGAGGTTTTGGCGATGTCTACAAGGTATTATATATATATATATATTTTTTTTTTTTTTCTAAAAAGGTTCACAAAGTGAATTTTTCAATTTTTTTCATAAATTTATCCTTTTAATATTGTCAGGGAATGTTACTTGGGGGACAAGAGATAGCCGTGAAGAGATTATCCGCAAAATCGGGTCAAGGGTTAGAGGAGTTCAAGAATGAAATAATGCTAATCGCAAAATTGCAGCACCGTAACCTTGTTAGATTATTGGGCTGCTGCATTCATGAAGAAGAAAAGCTGTTGCTTTACGAGTATATGCCCAACAAAAGCCTCGATTCGTATCTTTTCGGTTCGTGTGCTATTTGCTTTTATATAATTCTCCGCTTCTTTTTTTTTTTCCTAAGGTTAACGTTGTTTATCACGATTTTATTTTATTTTACAGATGTTGATAAGAAAGGCGAGCTAGATTGGAAGAAGCGTTTTAATATAATCGGAGGGATTGCAAGAGGACTTCTGTATTTGCACCGAGACTCGAGGCTTAGAATAATACACAGAGACTTGAAAGCAAGCAACATTTTGTTGGACGAGGAAATGAACCCGAAGATTTCGGATTTTGGCATGGCTCGAATATTCGGAGGCAACCAAAACGAAGCGAATACAAACAGAGTAGTGGGCACATAGTAAGTAGCGCGTTTTGCTTACATTCTAAAATAGCCCAAAAATTATATATTTATCGCCTAATTATATATTCTCTGTGTGTTCGAAATAGTGGTTACATGGCGCCAGAATATGCTATGGAAGGTCTATTTTCTTTGAAGTCGGATGTGTACAGCTTTGGCGTATTGCTATTGGAGATCATAACTGGCCAAAGAAACATCGATTTTCGCTTGACAGATTACGTGAATATAATTGGATATGTAAGTGTCGATAAATGTCGATAAATTACAATGATTTGTTCCGTCTCGCGAAATTTTACAATAATAATAATAAAAAAAAAATCGTGTTATTTGTTACGTTTCACAACAGGCGTGGAATCTTTGGGACAAAGGAAGAGCAATCGAGCTGCTTGATCTTTCGATCACGAAGAATATGGGAAGTTCTTGCAAAGAACAAGTGCTGAGATGTGTACAAGTTGGGATGCTTTGTGTACAAGACAATGCAGGTAATCGGCCAGACATGTCTTCTGTTGTACTGATGCTCGAGAGCGAAAACGTGGCCTTGCCTTTGCCGACACAGCCGACTTTTACGTCGATGAAACATAATATCGATGGCGACATGTGGAATGGGATTAAGGATGGTGATCAGTCCTCAAATAATGTGACAATGAGTGTGATTATTGGTAGATAATTGTTTGTCCCAAATGTGTTGTTTTACAACAGTACTAACTGTTTTTTTGTCATGTGATCATCCTTTCTACATTTGTATCAATACTGGGTTTGAGTGTGAGCATATGTAGGTGTACAATATATAAACAAAGAGTATTTTTCACTACTGGAGATTTTACTGAAATTTTACGATTGGTCTAATGTTAGGTTGACTTTATGGAGCCAACCACCAATGTTATGGAGCCAATGGTTGGCTCCTTTATGGAGCCAACCACCAATATTATAGTGCCACGCAGGCCATGTAGAGTTAATTATTTTTTCACATGGCCTACGTGGCACTATAACATTGGTGGTTGGCTCTATAATTCCATAGCATTTCTCGACTTAACAATTAGGCTGACATATTTATTTTACAAATATGCATGTTTATTACGTTAGAAAATGTCATACTTAAAAAAATAAAAAATAAAAAAAAAACAATATAAATAGAAGTATGAAATTTGATAGTATAAGTATGAATTTAATTCAAATAGTACGACGAGTAGATCCACCTAATGATTGATTGGATAAAAAAATATTTTAGTTTTGATTGAATTTATTGAATAGAGTGAATTATTTTGAATAAAGTTGATTGGGTATATGTTCGATGGACCCCTCCACCCGAGGGGTGGATCAAAGTGAACTCGGATGGGTCATTTAACCCAACGTCGGGCATGGCTAGTGCAGGTGGCGTGGTACGTGATTTTTGTGGCCAATGGGTTAAGGGCTTCATCATGAACATAGGTTTTTGCTCAATCACGGGAGCGGAACTTTGGGGGATCTTCCAAGGCCTTACCGTAGCATGGAAGTTGGGACATCGACGGGTGATAGCGGAGATAGATAGCCTATGTGCGTTTACAATGATACAAAGTGGCCGTGAGGAACATGGGACCCATAGCTTACTGATAAGGTCCATAAGAGAATTATTGACGAGGCCATGGGAGGTGAAGATGGTTCACGAATACCGTGAAGCAAATTTTGTGGCCGACTGCCTGGCCAAAGTTGCCGCACGAAGCCCAACAGGTTTCCAGCTGTTAGATGAGCCGCCGGGGGAAGCTCGACAATGGCTACATCATGATGTTCTCGGGGTCGCACACCCACGAAAAGTTCTAATATCTAGCATCTAGGCATTTGCCTCTCTTCTTTGTACCAAAAAAAAAAAAAAAAGTTGATTGGGTTGAGAATTGAGTGGAATTTTTAGTTTGTATTTAAATATTATTTAAAATGTAGTGATTAAAGTTGATGTGATTGTGAGTGATAAATAGTTAAAAATATGTGAGTGGATGAATAATGAATTAAAGTTGATGTGATGTGTAAAAATGATTTATTGATATTATTTATTTATAATGATAATATTGAGAAGAGTTAAGTTGAATAATAGTGAGATTTCAAGTTAAAAATAATAATAATAATTAGTCAATAATATTTTTATTCAATCGCCCACGAAATATTTTATGTTGTAGTGTTGAGTAAACATCTGTAAGAGCATGCGCATTGCTAACAACTAATTTGCCGTTTAAATGGCCCCCCGCGTTCATCCGGATGCGGCTCATCCATTAAATGGAGGGCCCATATATCCGTTCAATCCATTGAAAGCCCCCTGCGTTCATTTTATGCCTCTTTTTCTTTTTTTTTTTCCTTTAAAATTTTATTTTATATTAAAAAAATAATTATGGGTCCCACGTATGTATTTAAATGAATGTGTAGGAATGTGGGTGTGTGTTTAAATGAAGAGAGATTAAGTGAAAATATGAAAGAGTTGATGTGGATGAGAGAGAATGTTACTCTTTTAATTGAACTAGTAAAGTGCACGTGCGATGCACGTGGTGACGAATGTTTTTGGCCGATTAATTTTAGTAAGATAAATTAATTAATAAAATAAAATGATTGCAGGAAGAAAAAATAAAATGTAGAATAAATAAACTCTTAATTATTTTTTTTCAAAAATAATATAATGATGTCGTAACATAAAAAAATTTAAATAACATATTACAACCCCAACAAAAATAAAGGAAAATGTAACTAAATAAGAACCTAATGTATATTATAGATGCATGAGTTCTTTTATTTATTTATGTTAGATTCAAGAGTGATTTTCTTTCATTCTGATTTTGATGAGAGATGTTCTCATAAGAAGCATTTATACTCATTGTATTCCAATACATCAATAGTATTGCAATTTTTTTTTTTTTATTTAATTTGGTAAAATGTTTACTTTATTCAACACTTAAAGATACTTTAGCCAAACATATAGTCAAACTTCATGATTGCATGATCATTACAAAGTATATTTACTAACACTTCATAAAAATCTCTGTGATATAACCAATTGTATCATTAGAGTACTTGATACTTGTGTCATTAAAATTCTTGATATTTTTTTAGTCATTGTATAAAATACTATATTACTCTCTCTCTCTCTCTCTCTCTCTCTCTCCATATAGACAAATTGGTACTTACTACATGGGGTAAGAACGAATTTAATCTCTAAATAAAAGTTGATTTTCCAAAATCATGTACTTCTCCAAAGTCGCAAAATTATTGTTTAAAATTATCACACATCACTTTAAATTACGTATTATGAAGTAATTGCACATACGATCGAGCACAATACACAATTATGATAGACAAATTGGTACGTACTCCATGGGGTGAAAACGGATTTAATCTCTAAATAAAAGTTAATTTTTCAAAATCATGTACTTCTTCGAAGTCGCTAAATTATTTTTTAAAATTATCACACATCACATTAAAATTTGTATTCTAAAGTAATTGCACATATGATCGAGCAAAATACACAATTAAGATTGTAAATATTTTATCAAAAAGTGAACTTATTCAACCATTCAAAAATAATTTAATCATAACCAAACATTGTCTTTTCAATGTTATTTATTTGGATGATAGATGAACTACATAACCTATTATTTGCAATTTGCATATCATTGAACATTTTGGTTGGTGCAATGATTTTAGAATTGTTTATCATAATACCTTTCACATTCATTTAGATTACTTGCAATATTTATGTGTCTACTAATTTATTTAATGCATTTATTGTCCAACTTTTTGTAAGATAACTAATGCTCCGAAAATTCAAGATAATGATAATTTCTTGATTCTTCAATAATAACAAAACAAAACAAAACAATGAGACAATATTGAGACGCATATTATCTGTCAAAATATTTCAGATCAGAAGAATTTGAATTATATTATATTATGATACTCTTAGTCATTTGTTAACTTTACGATTATGAAGTCATTATTAAAGTTTCTGGTTTACATTATTATAATATCAAATCATTATTTATGAGAACCAATTTTTTATAGATAACATATATTTAAATGCTAGCAACAAAAAAATTGTAATTTTAAAAGATTTTTGTTTCTTAATATTCGTATTCATACTTTTCTAAAAAAGTTCTGACTGTTTCTTTTCCCCAATGCATCACTATTGTTTTATTTGTTTTTTATTTTATTCAAAAATAATGTTTTATTTGTTGAAAATATTAGACCACATTTATATACATTGATTTTTTTTTACGTGTTTGATAGTAATAATATATTTGATAAAAATATACTTTTATATTGTTTATAAGATTAAAAAGATTTTGGATTTTTTTTTCCACTGATGATAAACTCTAAAGTAATTAATTTATTTTCATATCCACAAAAAATATATTTTCAAAACCATTATGATGTTCTCTTTCAAGCAATAATTGTATAATAGTTTTTCATACAACTCATTTATTTTTTCTTTTAATTTATATAGTTAATATTGGTAATAGTTGTACGTTTACATCCAATTACACTTTTTTCTTAGTATTGAATATTTTCAATCTATGTAAGAAAAATATACCACAAGTTTATCCAATATTATTTTATAATTAATAAAATTGAGTTAACATGTATCTATAAATTGGTATATATTATTTTAAATTGGTATATGTATATATATATATATATTATTTACAATACATTGGTCAAATCAAACATCAAGGAAAAAAAATGATGTGATATATTAAATATAATAGGGTAACAAAAAAAATATTATGTATTTCAAAATTACAAATTTTAATGGTAAAAATTAATTAAATTGTTAACTAAAAAAATGATGACTAACGTACATATTTCTAACACAAAAAGATAAATATATTTTTTAAAAATTTGCATCTCATTTATGATTTACATTTATCATTCGCTAGTTTCAATTGATATGGGACATTTACTAATTTTATTTTTACTATTTGTTTGGATGGAATGTGAGCTATAAGCTTTTTCATTGTGTAGTTTTACCTTTTCATCACGTAGAACAATATTCTTACCTCTTGTTTAGTATTAGTCTTACCTTTTTATTACATAGAACATCATTCCTACTTCTTGTTTAGTTGTTATAATACTAACAAAATAATTAAGGACTTTTCAACCTAGATGTATCTTTTTTTAAAAAAAAAAATGACTACTTATCATAAATTGAATGATAGTTACATTGAATGTGTTATATTTATTATCAACACTTTCCAAAATAATTAACTGCACACAATATTATATATAGTGCTTTTTTTTTTTTATTTGGAGTCATACTTTTACTGCAAGAAAATGATGAAATTGTAATGAAAGCATGTTACAACAAAAATTCAACAACTCTCACGAATATTTCAATGTTACTATTCTCGTTTGAATTTTTCAATGAATATTTTTAACAAAAATACTTTGTTAGAATTATGGGCAGATCCATGTTTGTCCAATAGTCCCGACACAAGCGTCATCCCAAAACATACATTATAAGATATCTAACAAAAATTATGGGAACATTTTTAATAATTCTAATCATACCCTTTATTTAAAAAATAAAATTATAAGAATGAAAGATAAATAATAAATTAATTTACAACTCAATCAATTATAATTTAGTTAAGCTCATAACTATATCAAAGTTGTAATATAAATGCAATATCACAACTAAAAGAAATATGATAGTTACCAAAATTTACAATTTTACGCTCTATTCTCTCTTTCTTTTTAATCTTGATGATAGTTTATATTCTCTCTTTTGCGACATAATTTATATCTAACTTTAAAAAATATTTTTTACGTCTTTTTTAACTATATGTAGAATTCTAGTTATATATTCGTAATTTATACATTCATCAATTATATTGTCGAGTCAACAATATTATAACATAAAATTTTATTTCATAATTTTTTTAAAAAAAATGTAATATTTTTTTTGATTATTTTCTTATGTCGAATTGAGAAAAAATATTCTTTTCTTTTTAATATTATTGAACTTATTGTGATTGTATTGATGTGTAAAAAAATGTATTACATATGAGAAAGATGACAAATAGTAAAGACTATAATTTATAAATTGTAATGACATTATGTTATTTTGATGGTACACTTATTAATCCACAAAAATTCTATTTTAATTTAATTTGATCTCTATTGGAACAACATTATTTTTTAGTTTTATTACATTTTTTCATATATATATATATATATATAACTTTTAGATTTGTTAAAAAAATACATAAAATTAAGTATATAACTATTTTTTGGGTCTTATGTCTTATTATATCCATTATAGTTGTACATCTATATATTATATTATATATATAATTATAATCATGTCATTAATATTATACTCAAATATTAAAAAAAATATGTACATTTTTTTTTATAAAAATTGTTCAACTTATTCGATCGTTGGCTGTACATTCGGCTGAAAAGTTGTTCCCTAGTCTCGGTTTGTTGTTAATATAAGTTCTTCCTGTCGTTCTGTTTCAAAAAAAGATAGGTGAGTAATGGTACTATATCAATATAATTTCTTGATGAAAATTTATTTATTTTCAGCGTATATAGACATATTATAATTCTCTAGATATTTTTAATTAATTTTGAAGATAATGACGAATAAAAGTATATATAACTATTGTCTATCACCTAAAACTTACACCTAGAATTAATAAGAATAAAAAATTAACAAGCGTTTAACAACCCAGCTCGTTTAAATCAATAAGTACAAGTTTTAAAAGTTTGATCTTTATTTTTATTAACCATAACAATTTATTTATTACTTTTTTCATATTTATTAGTAAGTGTTACAACTTAAGTGTATTTTAATATTATTTATCAAATTTAATATGTTTTTCCTTTATATTGTTATTTTATATGTTTTAATATATATATATATATATTATATATATATATATATGTTCCTTTATATTGTTTTTTTTCCTTAATATATTTGTTAGAAGAATACATAAAATTAAATATAGAACCTTTTGGGACATCTGTCTTATTATAATCAATTAATTGTACGTCTTTGTAATTTATTATATATAATTAAATTTTTCTTCATTAATATTATACTCAAATATAAAAATAAATTTATTATGTACTTTTTTTATAAAAAAAATTACTTTATTGAAATAATACAGATAAATAGATATATAAGTAATGGTAATATATCGATATAATTTATTGCTAAAATTAATAAATTTTAAATGTATATGTGCATATCATGATTTTCTATTTTTTTTTTTACTTAATTTATAGATAATCATGTTACCTAAATTAAATCATGTTGCTCAAGCAGTACACTATTTGAAATAAACATAAATAGTATGGGTTTTAGTATTATACAATTTTATAAAAGTAGATTAGAAGTTTAGGCTGCAAAACAATCATTCAACAATTAATTTCTCATACTATTACATTATTTTTATATGTTATTTTGAAAAAAAAATATTTTTATAAGTTATGGGTGTTATGAGGAAAAACATTATCGATTTTAATTTTTTTAGTTATAGTTATTAATAATAGATGAGTAATGGTGATATATGATATAATTTAATGGTAAAAATTTATTGATTTTCAGCGTATAAGCATATCATGATTCTCTAGACATCTTAATTAATTTGTAGATAATTGTATAATCAAAATTAAATCATGCTGCTCAAGCAATATCCATTCGACATGAAAAAAATGGATTGAATTTTAGTATTATATAATTTCATAAAATTACTTTAATCTTATTTTAAGTAAAGAAATTGAGTAGTTTTTAGGTTGCAAAATAATAATTCAACAATTTATCTCTCATACTATTACACAATTTACTTTTTATTCTAAGTTATTATGAAAAAAGAATATATTAACTTTTTATTTGACATATTTTTAATGACAAACTAGTAATATACTAATACTTATTTAATATTTAATTAATTAAATACAATTACACAAACAAAACATTCTAGATTAAAGTACAATTTCTATTCTAATTCTAAATATAAGAGTTTACTTTTCTTAAATAATGAAGTAGTTAAATGAATTTGTTCAACTTCGCTAGTTTGTAAGATAATGTATAAAATTATATTAAACAAGAATTTTTTATTTAAAATAACATTCTATATCTTTTCAAAACTTTGTTGCTTAGGTTGATGTTGGGTTGATTTTTGGGAGATATGTGGAAGAAAACCATTTGTTGATAAATAATGGTGCGAGAATATTTTGTTTGATTTTAGGAGATGTGAAATGTATTGTTCTTGTATTTGTATTTAATAAATTAAGTATTAGTTATTAATTAAAAATATAAGATATGATGGGTATTAGTGTATTACTAATTTGTCATTAAAAACATGTTAAAGTAATGATTTTTTAGATAATTCATTTTTTAATTAAAAATATAAATAAAATATGTATTAGTGTATTACTACTTTGCCATTAAAAATATGTCAAAGTAAGGTTATTTTAGGTAGTTCATATTTTTACAAAAACACTCGTCCTTTTAGAGTAGTATATATATATATATATATATATATATATATAAAATAATAAAAAATAAATAAATAAAAAATAAATGAATAATTTTTGTGTTAAAGTTGTGGATACCCTAAATAGAATTCTCTATAATAAAACTTCGCTTTTTCATCATTTTCTCCCATGATTGGGGAAAAAAGAGAAAGTTTTCTTGATTTTTAGATCACGTGCAAAATGGAGAAAACTTTCTTAATTATTTGGATCTCGTGCATTAAAGCAGCATCTATCCATTTAAATAGTTGAGTATAAAGTATTGCGTGAATTACTGAAATAAACAATTTCTAACACTAAAAAATAATATATTTACAGAAATTATTTTAACATGGGGAAATTAAATACAGTTGTAGAGTGAAAATACAAGTTCCCCATCTAAACCTTCGAGTTTTTACATGAAATTTTGACACAAGCAGCTAAGCACAGAGAACAACAACATATCCAAAATTTAATTATTTGGAGCAATATTATAATTTATATGAATTTATCAAGATTCTAGCCATGACCAGCTGACCCGAGCCCAACCCAAGTCAGCCCAACCGAGATCCGACCGGTTTCCGCGACTAGCGAACCCGACCGAGCCGAGACGTGACCAGCTAACCCGAGCCCAACCCGAGTCAGCCCAACTCGAGTCAGCCCAACCGAGATCCGACCGGTTCAGCTCGAGTCCCGACTGAATCGAATCTTGTCCAACCGGCCCGAGCCCGACGAGCTCGATCTGGTGATCCGTTCGTGATTCAGTGACTCGATCAGAATCGACAAAGGCCAAACCCGTCATCCCATCGGGTTGTGGTAATCACTAATCAGACGATCTCCATCAAAGAAAATCAGAAACGTCTCTGAGTCAGAAAAAAATCAAAATTATAAAGTTAATCATTTAATTTAAAAAGTAGCATTTGAATAAGTTTTTGTAATACTAAAAGTCTCCTCTCTCCCGTACCCAATTTCCCCCAATTCGTCCCCAAGAGGGACGACAAGGGTCGACCCGTACACAGTAATGGCAGCGCGACAATGCAAAAATTTGTCTCAGAAGTTGATGGGATGTAGTATTGTATTCTGGTTATACAAAGTTTGTATTATTAAAGTGATCGATTCAGTTAATGATATACAATATACAAAAAAGCTAATAAAAAAAATTATTCATATAAATATAAAAATATAATTTTCTAGTTGTATATACTCAATATGATTAAATTAAAAAATCATAAACAAATGATTGATTTAGTATTTTATATGTAAAAAGTTAATAAATTATATGTAGGTATTGAAGTTTATGTATAATCAAAACTTTTATCTTTTAGTAGTAAAAAAGGTGAAAAAGTGCAAAAAAAGGTGACATAATGTACAACAACCGCCCCCAGATGTCCCAGCACATATATATTGAGTATATGTACAATATATCTACAACATATATACAATATATATTCACGGTAGTATATGCTGCGTGTATAGGCATGCAGTATATGTGGTGTGTATAGGGAGTATATGTTCGGTACATCAAAAGATTTTTTGATATGTGGTGTGTATAGGGAGTATATGTTCGGTATATTAAAAGATTTTTTTGTAAACTATCCCGTATATGTTGTATGTATATGGAGTATATGTTCAGCATATTAGAAGATTTGTTTGTATGGGGAATATAAGTAAATGTTATAATATGTTTATATACTTTTATGTCTAAAAGTAAAAAACAAAACACGAATACATAATTTTTTTGATGGAATCTATGTTTTTCATTGCAACATATACTGAATATATACCAACATAAACACAAAATATACCACCTGACGACTGCGTGAATTACAATATATGTTTTTATGAATTAAACAATTAAATGAGTCACTTATTATTTTTCATTTCTCTCTCTTAATCAAGCCCATAAAAAGGGGGATGGAGGTTGAATGGATATGGTAACTTACTTTAGGCATTAATGTAGTTATGTATTACATATTAGGTATAGATGTAATTATTTCTTTATGGTTTATATTTTATGGTTTATATTTTTGTAATATTTTAAAAAACTTGTAGGATAGATGAAAATTTCCCTTACAAATATGCATGTTTATTACGTTAGAAAATGTCATACTTAAAAAAATAAAAAATAAAAAAAAAACAATATAAATAGAAGTATGAAATTTGATAGTATAAGTATGAATTTAATTCAAATAGTACGACGAGTAGATCCACCTAATGATTGATTGGATAAAAAAAATATTTTAGTTTTGATTGAATTTATTGAATAGAGTGAATTATTTTGAATAAAGTTGATTGGGTTGAGAATTGAGTGGAATTTTTAGTTTGTATTTAAATATTATTTAAAATGTAGCGATTAAAGTTGATGTGATTGTGAGTGATAAATAGTTAAAAATATGTGTGTGGATGAATAGTGAATTAAAGTTGATGTGATGTGTAAAAATGATTTATTGATATTATTTAATTATAATGATAATATTGAGAAGAGTTAAGTTGAATAATAGTGAGATTTCAAGTTAAAAATAATAATAATAATTAGTCAATAATTTTTTTATTCAATCGCCCACGAAATATTTTATGTTGTAGTGTTGAGTAAACATCTGTAAGAGCATCCGCATTGCTAACAACTAATTTGCCGTTTAAATGGCCCCCCGCGTTCATCCGGATGCGGCTCATCCATTAAATGGAGGGCCTACATATCCGTTCTATCCATTGAACGCCCTCTGCGTTCATTTTATGCCTTTTTTCTTTTTTTTTTCCTTAAAATCTTATTTTATTCAATGCATATATGTTGCGCATGTTTTTTTTTTTTTTTTTTTGTTTTAAAATAATTATGGGTCTCACGTATGTATTTAAATGAATGTGGGTGTATGTTTAAATGAAGAGAGATTTAGTGAAAATATGAAAGAATTGATGTGGATGAGAGAGAATGTTATTCTTTTAATTGAATAAATAATTTTTATGTTAAAAGTTGTGGATGCCTAAATAGAATTCTCTATAATAAAACTTCGCTTTTTCATCATTTTCTCCCATGATTGGGGAAAAAAGAGAAAGTTTTCTTGATTTTTAGATCACGTGCAAAATGGAGATAACTTTCTTAATTATTTGGATCTCGTGCATTAAAGCAGCAGCATCTATCCATTTAAAAAGTTGAATATAAATTATTGCGTGAATTGCTGAAATAAACAATTTCTAACACTAAAAAATAATATATTTACAGAAATTATTTTAACATGGGAAAATCAAATACAGCTGTAGAGTGAAAATACAAGTTCCCCATGTAAACCTTCGAGTTTTTACATGAAATTTTGACACAAGCTGCTAAGCAGAGAGAACAACAACATATCCAAAATTCAATTATTTGGAGCAATATTAGAATTTATATGAATTTATCAAGTTTCAAACCATGACCAGCTGACCCGAGCCCAACCCGAGTCAACCCAAACCGAGATTCGACCGGTTTCCGCGACTAGCGAACCCGACCGAGCCGAGACGTGACCAGCTAACCCGAGCCCAACCCGAGTCAGCCCAACCGAGATCCGACCGGTTCAGCTCGAGTCCCGACTGAATCGAATCTTGTCCAACCTGCCCGAGCCCGACGAGCTCGATCTGGTGATCCGTTCGTGATTCAGTGACTCGATCAGAATCGATAAAGGCCAAACCCGTCAGCCCATCGGGTTGTGGTAATCACTAATCAGACGATCTCCATCAAAGAAAATCAGAAACGTCTCTAAGTTGGAAAAAAATCAAAATTATAAAGTTAATCATTTAATTTAAAAAGTAGCATTTGAATAAGTTTTTGTAATACTAAAAGTCTCCTCTCTCCCGTACCCAATTTCCCCCAATTCGTCCCCAAGAGGGACGACAAGGGTCGACCCGTACACAGTAATGGCAGCGCGACAATGCAAAAATTCGTCTCGAAGTTGATGGGATGTAGTATTGTATTCTGGTTATACAAAGTTTGTATTATTAAAGTGATCGATTCAGTTAATGATATACAATATACAAAAAAGCTAATAAAAAAAATTATTCATATAAATATAAAAATATAATTTTCTAGTTGTATATACTCAATATGATTAAATTAAAAAATCATAAACAAATGATTGATTTAGTATTTTATATGTAAAAAGTTAATAAATTATATGTAGGTATTGAAGTTTATGTATAATCAAAACTTTTATCTATTAGTAGTAAAAAAGGTGAAAAAGTTTTTTGGCCTATTTATATACTTTTTTATTTAATAACGTATATAAATATAAGTTTATGGCATTTCTTTCATTATTAATATATAGTTTGTATTTGTATGTAATACATGAAAAACTAAATAGTTATTATGCTTGGAATAAAATTATAATAATTATTAATGTTGAATATTTAATAATTATAGTAAGAAATTCATTATAATAATTTTATGAATAGAAAAGTTTAAGATCTATAATGTTGAATATTTAATAATTATACAAAAAAATAATCCTTAAACATAATATTATTTTTATTATTCTATAATTTATCATTGATTAATGATAATTTAATTTATAATGAATTTCTGATAATATAAATATATTTATAGATCTTAAACTTTTCTATTCATAAAATTTAAATAACGTTAGATTTGTTTACACAAATCTTAAAATTTTGATTGGAAAGAGGTATATAAATCTGGAGAAATTTTTTTATAGTCTATTCATAAGAAACTTTCTCTAATATATAAATTTTGAAACTATTACAGAATTTTAAATTTAAACCTTGAGAAATAAATGGTCAACGAAATTAGATCTATATCTTGAAGCGGAATAAAGAGGTGGAAAATGCATCCCATCACTTTAAGTGAATATGAGAGCATATTTTTTAATCAGAGTGCCTTATGAAGTCATAGTCGTAGACCACAACTTTTTGCAAATTAGGTACAAAACCAAGTCAAGGAAAAATATATATCTTAAGATAGAAGAAGATGTCCTATTTGTCTTTGCAAATACATTATTTTATGAATAATGATTTGCGAAAGCCTGTTTTATTTCGAACGATATCTTGAAATGGTTGGCCAAAATTTAAAACCTGACTAACCTTTTTTGGGTAGAGTTTAAAGTTGACTTGAATTTTATTAGTCGATTTATTGGACAAATGTGTTACATTATTGGCAACAAACGGGGCACGATTTTTACCAAGAAGTTTAATTAGTATAATTTTGAAAGATATTTGCAGTTTTTCAAACAAAATTATAGGCTGTGTTTATTGTTTATACATTTTTTCTTGGGTAAAGTCCACTTTTGGTCCTCCATGTTTAGGGGGTATCCAGACTGAGTCCCTATTATGTTTTGGTGCCCAATTTTAGTCCATAAAACAAAAAAATGTAGTCCCTTTACCTCAATTTCTGTGAATTAACGGTCCATTTTTGCTCGACTGTGATGTTCTTTATTTTTGTTAAAATTTGTTGATTAATGTCAACTTTGACCAAAGAAAAATAAAAGAAAATTTAAATGCTGAAAATATATTAATAAAAAATTAAACTAAAACAAGAAATTGCACTAAATTAAATTAAAATTTTTGCTCGTCTGATTTCTATTTCCCTAGCATTCGCGCTGCGAAGCAAGCCTGGAATCACAGCTAATGCTCTTGCACCCATTTCCGGGTCATGCCATCGAAAAAAATTGCACCTATCAACCCTCTGTTTGTTAACCATTTCTTATCATATTCCAATTGAAGTTCACGGAAAGTACTTACAGGATATAGAGGGCAACTCAAGAATCTTCTCCCGAGATTATCATCCTTCCAGCATGTAGTCAACTTTGCAACCAGCTCACATCTACAAAATACCACACCATTTCCATCCATTTGATCGGATTTAGTCCCTAGGCGGTTAGGGTGGGTTTTTTTTTACGTTTCACTGCAGTTCACTATTTATGTCTTTTATTTTACTTTTTCAGCATTTAAATTTTCTTTTATTTTTCTTTGGTCAAAGTTGACATTAGTCAACAAATTTTAAAAAAATAAAGAACATTACGGTCGAGCAAAAATAGACCGTTAATTCAAATAAATTGAGGTAAAGGGACTACATTTTTTTTTTTAAGGACTAAAATTGGGTATCAAAACATAATAGGGATTAAGTCTGGATACCCCTAAACATGGAGGACTAAAAGTGGATTTTTTCCAATTATAGGGACTACATTTTTTTGTTTTAAGGACTAAAATTGGGCACCAAAACATAATAGGGACTCAATCTGGATACCCCTAAACATGGAGGACCAAAAGTGGACCTTCCCCTTTTTTCTTTAAACTGGAGCCCATTCTCCAAATTTTGTTTCGGTTTTAAACTCTACTTTTTTCAGTTCTAGTTGAATAAAAAATGAAATTTGAGCTCATTACTTTTTAATCTTTTTGTCTACTGACATTTTAAAGTTGTAATTTGGTATAATAATTTTTAGTTACGTTTCTGTGTTTCAGTTTTGTACGAATAATATTTATTTTTTGTGTCAGTTTTTTTCAATTGTCATTTTTAAGCGTAGAACAATCAAAAGTTCTCGCTCTGATATATCCAATGATTTTTTAGTTTCGTGACTTTCGTCAGATGATTATTTGATCCACGACAAATTGTTATATAAGCAATTATAATTTACCGTAATAATTTGTTCACGGGTGACTTTCGTGACTTTGTTCACGGGTGTTCTATTGGAGTTTCGACCGTAATAATTTACCAATCAATTATATTCTAGTTTCAAAATTTTACCTAGCTAGCAATTATAATTTACTAATACCAGCTTGTTACTTATTTATGTTAATTTANAAAAAAAAAAAAAAGTACCAATCAATTATAGTCTAGTTTCAAAATTTTACCTAGCTAGCAGTTATCATTAACTAGTGACAACTTGTTACAAATTTATAGTATGCGCTACTTGTGACGATCAAATTAATTATCAAAATTTACCTAGTAGTTTGAGCCTTTAATTAATAGTGATTTTACGAAATTTAACTTATTCGGAATGAATTTTCAAAAGTTGCTTATCAACATATTTTACCTATTTTCTGTACTTTATCAACCACGAAATCTCAAGTGAGCTGATCAATTTTCGGCCAGAGGTCAGTCAACACCAAGACTCAAGGACGAGGGATTATCAGGTTAATCAGAAGGCAAACCGGTTCACCAACAGGTCGAGCTAGAACTGTAGGATAGTTTTATGGAAACTCGACCTGCAAGTGAAGAGGTTGATGGTAGACCTAAAAGGCAGAATTTCTCAGTGAATACTCGACCTGCAAGGACTTTTTTTGTATTAAATAATAACTATGCGATAAATATGCGTGAGAATATGTATCACGTAATAATCACATAGTACAAATTACTAAAAATAAAAACTTTAATTTTTTGATTAATTATGCATTGAAATTTTGCGTAATAATCATATAGATTAATAAACATAAAAATAATGGTTCTGCGGATGCACATTTTTAGTAAAATAAATATAATAATTTTGCGATTCAATATTTCTATCACTTTAGCGGTCTGTCGTAGTGTATTTGAAACGCTTCTACTTTTCTTTTTGTATTACATTACTACTAGTACAATATCCGTGTACTACACGGGTACTTGTTAAGAAAATAATATTTAAAATTAAATAATAACAACAAAAAATTTTTGATTTCAAAGTTTGCGAGTCTGCCACTTAGCCTCAGCACGTTTTGAATTAACTGTTGAATAATAATCGTGGAACTATGGAGTAATAATATGCGTCAGAAATCTGTCAAATAATAATCGTAGAACTCCTATTCCTATCACTGTGGCAGTCTCTATCGTAGCGTGTATATATCCTTCGCAGTATAATCACATATTTCAATTTACCATTTTAAAAAGAATCGAATAAAGAATCACATTTATGAGGCCAATCAGTCAATATTTTTTTTAATAACAATAATAAATGCATCGCAATTTCGTCGCGAAACACTCGCATAATGACTAGCATTTTCGTGGCAAATCGTCATTCAAACATCCGTTTCTGCATGAATACTACAAATACTACATAAATTATTATGAGACAACTTGAAACGTCACGTATCAGTAGAAATATTAAATGAATCAAGTCTATAAAATGTCATCCACACCCTTATCACTATGTATAAAAAAAAAAATAATAATAATAATAAAGTGAGTGTATTTTATAATTTTCATGGTTATGATTGTCTACCTTCGAATCCCAATAGCAGGTTCATGCATTAATTTCATGGTTCTCGTCTTTGATCAACATATGCTCGATCAGTTCATACAAGTCGACATCTTTATCGTTTTTCATCAGGTTCCTTTGGTTGTTCATCTCGACATGGCACACGATCCTCCGCCTCATTGCTTTGAGGATTTCTATTCTTAGAAACTTTGGCCGCACTTCATTCAAGATGTTGAAAACTCCCTTCACGTGATTTTGGTCCAACGTTCCTGAGAGGATGATCTTTCTAGGGCTTACACGGAAAGTTGAAAATTGAGAAAAATTTGAAAAAAATGTAAAATAGGTGCAAGAAGTTGATCTGCAACTAAAATGCGACAGACCCGCAGTTGACCGAACTGTTCAAATAATTCTCTGCATATTCGTCCCATATTTTATTACATAATTTTTACGCACTTCCTCAATTAACTTCGTCTATTTGTCACTTTATCGTATAATGAAATCGCACTTGCTCAATTATCTTTACTTTTATGTAGCATAGTTTACTGTATAATTATTTTGCACTTGCTTAGTTGACTTCGTTTGTCAGTTGCATAGTTTTTAGAATAATTTATTTTGCTAACTTGGCGAAGTGAAAAAGTTTATTAATTGGCATTGTAAAAATACTTGGTCAATATTTATAGCGGAATGCAAATAGCTATTTTATCTAAATTTAAATGCAACCTATCAATAAGAAAACGATATTTTAGAAGGATAATTATTTTGTATAATTAACATATCTTGAGTTATTAACGTATGACGTTCAAAGTAATTATTGTTTTTCTAAAAGTGCGTCATAACTAATAAAGTAATTTTTATTCACTTATTACCATGTAGGTGGAAGTTTTATTTTATTTTTATTATTTTTACAAAGGGGCTAAGTTTAAGAATTTAACTAAAAATAGCGATCTAATTATATATGTATATATAAGAAAAATAATTAGTTGTGAAAGAAGATTATGAAGTTCTTATAAATGATGAATGTTCGACCTATCTATGACTGCAGTGTAGTTACCGTGTTTTCCATTGTTGGATTGATATACATATATCCACATGAATGTGTTTGTTTCAATCCAACAATAATAAAAAAATAAAAATAAAAAAAACTCTGATGATTAAGCTAATAATTGAGTGAAATCTACCTTAAATGACACTAGATCCAAAAGCTATGTCATCTATTACTATATAATACGGAGAAGAAAAATTATTTGAACAATCCGAAAATAATCATTTCGTTTTCCCGCTTCAATATATTGTTTTTCCCGCTTCTTCAATTCGTAAATTTTTTTTTTGAATTTTTTCAGCACATGCAATTAGATAACCAATCAAATCGAATCTTTCATCATTCAATTTGGTAAGGTGTTCCGATTTTAGCATTCAAATCCGATTTCACTTCATTTTTTTATGCCAATCAATCCGATTTTTTTGGTTATTTCAAAATTTGTTTAGATTTATATTTTTATTTTATTAATGTATTTGAAAGAGAATCAATAAATGTTTATCATAACTTTTATTTTAAGAATAAATTTGAATAAGCATACCTTTTACTTTATATGAAATTCAAAATTACATATTTTAATATATTAATAAACGTTTATTATTTATTTTTTCCTTATGTGATATAATAGAATTTCGGTATTAAATTTGTAAATTCAAACATTTAAAGGAAAAGATTCCAAACAATTTTTTTGGGTAAATTTCATTTTATCTTGGTTTTCATTATCACATTTCTAACAAACTAATTAGTATTATATTTTTTTATCTACATTATCTAACCGATTTTTTATGATACAATTAATATAATATCTTAACAAATTAATCATTTGTCTAACCGGATTTATCTCTCTAACAAACTTGCAAATTTTTTTAAAATTAAAATGGTATGATTATTCTTATGGAGATACTTATCAACATATTAAATATTTAGAAACTTTTTTAAAAAATGAATTATCCCTCCTTTTACTTTATTTGAAATTCTGACTTATATTTTTAAATATATTATTATTTAATTTTTCTACATGTAAATATTTATTATTTATTATCTAAGTGATAAATATTATTGATTTATCTCTTTAATAAATATTTATTATTTATTTTTTTCCTTACGTGATATAATGTAAATTTGGTTACTAGATTTTAAATTCAAACATTTAGGAAAAAACCACGAACAAATTTTTTGATTAAATTTAATTTTATTTTAACTTCCATATAATCACAATCCTAACAAACTAATTAGTATAATATTTTTTTACCCATTTTTATATAATCGGATTTCTTAAAATATAATTAATATAACATTTTAACTATTTAATCATTTGTATAACTTGATTTAACTCATTATCAAACTTGCCAATTTTTTATTGAAATTAAAAAAAATTTGGAAGATTTTTATTTGTAAAATAATAAAAAATAGCTTTACTTTAAAGTCTGGATTGTTTCCATTATTTTTTGTACGTTAACAATCATATATTTTGGATTATTGATTTAAAAAAACAAATCAAAACCGTAAGGTTTAATAATATTCCTTAAATAAAAAATATTGTATAAAGAAAAGTATTTAATATTATATATTTTTCATTGATTGTATTTATTTTATTTTCATAATAGACGAGATGTGAAAAATATAAATAATTATATTTAAAATAAAGTCTAAAAAATGTTTAAAATATTAACTCTTCCGTGCATTGCACGGGATATACACTAGTTTATATTAAATCATAACACCACTTAATCGTTAGGCGGGCTGTATGTCATGCTTTATGAATAAAAATACATACAAATATTATCAGATGTCATATTCATTTCGTGTTTCGATTTATAATGATATTTAAAATATAACTGTTTTGTAATGATAGTCTCCATATTTATGAAAATAGTATGTCGATTTCATAATTAGGCAGGACCTAACACAAGATCAGTCATAAATCATATGCTCTCAATTTACCATAAAACTAGTAATTATCAACTACTAATCTAAGTCTTGCACTATAAATTCGTTGGATATATACAAACAAATTTAGCAATAAGAAAACGGGAGAAAAATGAGTGTAAGAAACGGGGAAAAAAAATGGGTGCGATCTCACGCACATGAAGCGCACCAACAGGGAAAACTCAGATTAAACCCAAGTGAAGTTCTATTTCAAAACTAATTGGTGGAAGGAGGAATAATTCATTAGACTTATAAATTAGGTTTATTTTGCAAGGGTATATTCCAAAAATAACCAGGAAATATATAAAATTGGAATCCCTTCAAACCCCAAGTGACCCCACACCACCGGCCGTCTACTAAAGAAAGCAAAACAGTGCGAAAATTCTCTTTCGATGCCTCTTTAATAAAACACCAAATACAGGGGGATTTTATTTTTATCACACAAAATGCTGCTAGCCACCTGAAAAAATGACCGTTCGCCACCGTCTCCTCCCAATCCTCGCCGCATTCTCTCTCCTCCCAATCCTCGCCGGCTCAATCGAACTCATCACCGGAACCCAATTCCTCACCGTTGACCAGACCCTGGTCTCCGCCGGCCAGGAGTTCGAACTCGGGTTCTTCCCCTCCGCCCGGTCGAACGGAACCCGGTACGTCGGAATCTGGTACAAGAAAATCCCCGAAAGAACCGTCGTCTGGGTCGCTAACCGGGACGCCCCCCTCCGGAACTCATCGGGGACTCTGAGAATCGATGCCGGCGGCAATCTGGCCCTCCTCGACGGGGAACGGTCAATCTGGTCAACGGATTACCCGGGTCGGGCCGCGGACGCCGTCGCTGAGCTTCTCGACACCGGAAACCTCGTCCTCCGCCGCCGCTCTGCTCCGGCGGGCGACTACCTGTGGCAGAGCTTCGACCACCCAACCGACACGCTGTTGCCCGGGATGAAACTGGGCTGGGACGCCAAATCGGGCCTCAACCGCAACATCACCTCGTGGAAAGCCGCCGACGACCCGTCGACCGGCGACTACACCTTCTGGCTCAACAACAGCGGGTTCCCAGAGATCTTCCTCTCGGACGGTCGGTCCGTGGTCTACCGGAGCGGGCCGTGGAACGGGCTGAGGTTCAGCGGCGTCCCCGAGATGAACGCCAGCCCGCTGTTCTCCTTCGTGTTCGTCGCCGGGCCGGAGGAGGTGTACTACACGTTCCGGCTGAACGAGAGGTCCGTCTACTCGCGGCTGGTCGTCAGCCACGTGGGGGCCATCCGGCGGTACACGTGGGCCCCGTCGATCGGGCTCCGGTGGAACCTGTTCTGGTACGCGCCCAAGGACCAGTGCGACGGCTACAGGGCGTGCGGGGCCCACGGGATCTGTGACGCGAGCGCGTCGCCGGTGTGCCGGTGCCTGACGGATTTCCGGCCGAAGGACGAGCTGGCGTGGGGGCTGAGGGACGGGTCGGGCGGGTGCGTGAGGGAGATCGAGCTGGACTGCCGGTCGGACGGGTTCGCGAGGATGAGGATCGTGAAGCTGCCGGAGAGCGGGGCGGCGGTGGTGGACCGGGCGGCGGGGCTGGACCACTGCCGGGATATGTGCCATGGGAACTGCAAGTGCAGGGGGTACGCGAGCGCCAACATCAGCGGCGGCGGAGAGGGGAGCGGCTGCGTGATGTGGGCGGGGGATCTGTACGACATGCGGCAGTACGCGGCGGCGGAGGGCGGACAGGATTTCTACTTGAGGGTGCCCGCCGCTGATTTAGGTATGTGTGAAATTTGGAGATAAAAAGTCGGGTAATTTTATTTTATTTTATTTTTTGTTTTGATTTTAATTTGGGGCTGATTTTTTGTGTGCTATAGTTGATTTTTTGTAGATTTGGTTAATTGAATGAGGAATAATGACTTGGAAGTTGGAAGTCTGTGTAAACTTTTTGAAAAGTTAATTTAGGGTATTACATAGGTCGGAGGAGCTTTTTGTAGAATGCATTTAGATTCAATAATAGTGTAAATAATTAAGACAAAAAAAAAATAGTGTAAATAATATAATTTTCAACAAATTTACGGATTATTAAGTAGAAATTTCATGAGTTGATGAAAAACATTGATAAAAGGATGACATTTCAAATTCTAAGTATAGATTTTTGATAAAAAAGATATGACGAGTCGATCTTTCTAACAGTTAGACTACTTCATATACTTCATATTAAAAAATTTGTCTAACTCTAGGTCATATTTGATTAGGATGTACATATAACTTGTAAGATCCTTTTAACAATGCCATAGGAGAAATATACATTTAGGCTACCTAGACACATTGACATTGCTTTAAATGGTTCGGTTTTAGAAGTTGTTTACAACTCGAAATCGAAGTAATGAGTGATAATTAATGAGCGCTAACTTTTTCTAGGGTTATTGCGTATGTCGTATTTATGATACCGCTAGGTGATTTTCATGAATTAATTTACACTGAAATGGTAATACACCTTATGGTTTCAGTCATATTTTTATTTATGTTATTTTTAAAAGTATGACATTTCATTTTAAACTTATGTATATGTGTTGAAAAAATACTAAAACTGTCTAACAACAAGGGTTAAATGGTCATTCCATCATTTCCTCATTGCTATTTTTTCTTTTAATTTGGGGTATGGTCCATAGTTTTATGCTACATGTGAAAGTGAAATTGAACATCAAACAAACGCATGACAGCTAAAGAACAGTGGTTGAAAGACTTAAATGGACTTGAAAATAATCAAGACAGTTAGGCGTGTGTTTGGTAGAGAAAGTAATATTGTAATTCTCTAGTCTATATTATAGTTCGTGAGAAGCATGGAATTTTTAACATTATTCTACAAAGAACAAATCATAAACAGCTTATAAGTCAAATGGACCGACCGTTTTTTGTTAGATAATTATTAATCAAATGCGATTTAGATGGACTTTATGGATCCGTACTTTAAGCTGTAAAGCACGTAAATGAGTTGAAATATCTGCTCGTGAATCTTAGTAATTCACCCACTAATTAAAACACAGTTGTCCTCGTTTAGGCTCAGTAGCTGATTATTTATCTGTACATATCTTTGTTGAGTTTCTTAAAATATATGCATAGTTATATTACGAAATATTATATTTTTGTTTATATTGTATTAGATATAGGAATCAATCTCTGTATCTTTTTATTTACATTGTATTTTTTGCCAGTTTTTTAGTTGTTTCTCGGTAGTTCTTAGTCATCTTCTATGGACAAAAATAAAAGTAAATACGACCTAACTGCCAACCTCATTGACCTTATTGGCCCCTTTTTATTATTACTTTCCAATTCTGTTTACCGAATTTCAAAAAAGCTTTTCTTTGTTTGCACTTTTTCATGCCATGTTTTTCCAACTTAATAATGTTAATGAGATTCGCGTTCAATCATGGTGCATTCCTTATCTTGTATCTTCAGTTTGAATTACAACATCTGTTGGAGGCCCTTTTGAAAACAAAAATC
>BKCP01010514.1:2560273-2585267 GCA_008636005.1 Striga asiatica | reverse complement strand
TTTTGCAGTGGTTACATGTCCCCGGAGTATGCAATGGACGGCCTCTTCTCTGTAAAATCCGATGTTTTCAGCTTCGGAGTTTTGGTTTTGGAGATTGTGAGTGGGACCAAGAACAGGGGATTTTATCAGACGAATAATGAGCTTAATCTTCTAGCATATGTAAGTAATGAGAACTTGTTAAAAAATATTTCCTTGCTAGCTATTTATGATTTTGAAAACCATTCTCATGGTTTCGGAAAAGGCAAAATGCATTTTGTCCTGTTGTTTTTAACGTCAGAGCAACTTTAGTCCCAAAGTTCCAACTTTTGGCTTTTTGGTCATGTGATTTAATATTTTGCTGCAATTTTCAATTTAAGTCCTTAAATGATTGAAATTGTAACAAAATTTTAAATGACAAAATTGAAATTTCAACAAAATTTTAAATTATAGGACTTAAATTGTCATAAAAAAATCTATAAATTTGGGAATTTGCTGCAATTTCAGTTCTCAAAGGACTAAAAATTTGCAGCAAAAATATAATTTAGCCTTTCGAAAAGTATGATTTTAACTAAGAATTCAAGTCTCGAATAGCTATTTACAATATTTAGTTCAAATTATACAGGCGTGGAAGTTATATAGAGATGGTAAAGGGCTCGAGTTAATGGACTCGTCGTTAAAGGGTGGATCCTACTCACCGAGTGAAGTCATGAGATGCATACAAGTCGGGCTTTTGTGCGTTCAAGAACATGCGGACGATAGACCAAATATGTCGAACGTATTATTGATGTTAAGCAGTGATTTTGGGTCCATGCAAGAGCCTAAGCATCCCGGTTACTGTTTAGGAAGACGGCCAGTTGAGAATGAGTCATCCTCGAGCAAGCAAGACGATACGTGCACCGTGAATGAAGTCACCGTGACCATGCTCGAAGCTCGATAGTGATCGATCGAGAGGTTAATGTGCTCGGTTATCGGTATATAAATCTCTCGATCAAGGCCAAATATTGATGTGCATTTATTTTTTTTTTCTTTTTGACTAGAATGGTTTTTTTTTTTGTAGGCATTCTTTTTTATTTTAATTATTATACAAGGGATAGTTGAGGAAAGAGTTTTGATTTTACTAACTTATGAAGGAGATAATATGGGAAATATACAGTTTCTGCATTATCTATGTCCGTTCGACTCACACTACATAGCAATGCCCTTCCACGAGTCATATTATAGACCAATTGTGCTTAACATTCAAGAAAGACTTAAATTGTTCTATACAAGTTAAGCCTCTCCATGTTGATATGATTTTTTTACGCTTGGTTAAGGTGAAATATTCTAATTGTCCTGTTTTATTCAGCTTTTGCGAAAAAATGGAGAATGTCCGACTGATTTTTTCAATACAGGTTTTGGTCCACGCATTTTGTTCAAATTTCGCAAACTCTAAAAAGGAAAAAGGAAAACGGTTTTCAGCTTGTAGCCGGAAAATAAATGCTTGACCAANGTATGTTAATAGTCAATACGTGAGTAGTATAGAATTATTCTTCTATTTTTGAATCATATCATTCACGCAATTTCAAAGACGGGGGAAGAGAAAGAAAACTTGGGATTTTACACTTCGGTAAACCTCTAGTTTCACGCTTCATTTATCTTGGAAGGTGGGACCTTTGGTAGGTCTAAAGACCTTAACCCAACAGATAATGACTACATAAACGAACTTAATTAGGCAGACAATATATTTTGTAATAAATTGGACCGTATTAAAAAGGTGAGACATTTGATTTTGAGATGGTTAATTAGGTTCATCACCAGTCATTTTCAGAATTATAAATACATTGCAAATTAAATTTCAACACTTGTTTGATTGAGGTTCAGCCAATTTTCAACTTTGAGGCCTGAGTGTGACTAATGAAGCAATTTCGTGGCATGGAATTGTGAGGCGGAAATTATTTTATGGGTTCTATCAAAGAGGATTAGTTAACACAGATGTCCTCTTTATAACGCACTAAGAAAAAATAGTTTGGTCGATTTACTACGAATGGCTCAAATTGGCTTTATTTGAGATTGGTACCTTCTATTCATCATCTTAAATGGTACTTAGAATTTGACTTGGTTGATTGATTGGTTCAATTATTCATATTAGGCTAATGGTATTTGTATCATAGGCTCAACCAATAAATATTTTAGGTTATTTTCTCATATAACATACCTACTTTTATTATGAAATATTATACTTGTATTTATATTTTTGCTTTAAAGTGACATTTGAGTGTACTAATATGAAATCTATTGAAAATATATGAATGTTAACCATTAAACAAATTAACAAAAAACTATGTTTAGGTTATGGGTGTTGTTTAGTACTGATATAAGTATTTCAGAAAGATACCAAGAGAAAGTTTCAAAAGTGGAAACGGATATAGAAATGTGACTAGTCTTCATGAATGGTGATTAGTTAATAGTGATTCTTCTATGTACGGCAGTTAGTATACACATACACACCAAGTGACGTGACAGAAAATTGTGATGTCATATAAAATAAATATGTAGTTGGTAAATCACAAAATCCGGATACATTACTCATGAACACTTCTTAAGGTGATTTTTATGAAAGATATAGAGTATAATCCACAAATAATAACTCTACTAGTATCATTTTCCAAAGCGGAATGAAGATCGAAATTTCCATCAACCAATTGCTCGATCAAACCAAGAACACGAACCATGAACATGATCGTTGAACAAACTCGACTAAAGAATTCATATAAGTCATCAAAGTTGAGGTACGTGAAACATGCTCTTCATAAGACGAAAATTGCCACTGACTAATGCCCACATTTTCAACAAACGCTCCAAAATACAACGACTTTTATCTTGCCTATAGTGGCACTTCAAATACACAAGATTTCAGTGAACTTATTTGTGTTTAAAACTCTCAAGAAATGAATAAAGAATAATGAACACAATATGAATATGAACTATCTTATCTTATGTTCTATTTCAATTTCTTCTCTGTAAGTTAAATGTACTCGTGTTGATGAATTTCAAGTCATAGTATTCATAGATGTTCTTGGTCATTTCCAGGGAATTCATGCTTCAAAAGAAACCTTCTAGGATGTGGCGGTCATCATAAATTGAGTTGAAATCTTTTCGGTATGAGTATCGCGTGCTCGTCGTGCCCCACTTGTGGGCTGATCTAGGCGTCGTGCCCGTGCTGGAGCTTGGCATGTGCCTGCACACTGGGAGTTCGTACCCACTCGTCCGGACTCAAAATCGTGTTATGTTTTTTCTACTTGTCCCCTACGAACCCTTATAGAGTTATAGCATGCATACTACATGATTATGGCTCTTTTTGCTTCTCCAAACATTTGTTAAAATAAAACGTTTGCAAATTCTACAACCTTTGAGTTATTTGAACTCAATTTTGAGTTACATAACCTCAAATTCCTCCACATTTCAACTATAAAATTAATTTCTCATTCAACCTACAACGGTTTTGAGATTTTATTTTAAGTTTTCTAGAACCAATTGGTACAAAATTAATTGTCCTTACACTGTTACCAACATTTTTGGATAGGTTATCTTCGAGTTACCAACATTTTCGAGTCGAAAAAGTTGACTTGGTCGAATTTCAGGTTAGGTGCAGTCAAACTTTTATTATTCCAAAAGAACGTATAATTAAATTAAAATTTCTATTGACATGTAAGTTAAAGTTTGTTCTAGATGTAAAATTAATTTATTATTGTAAATTTTAATAGCCCATTGCACTTTTTTTTTTATAAAGATTATATTATTAGCTAGACCATAATAATAAATCTTTAAATGTCATTATCTTATTTCAAAAAAAACATAGTATCCTTAAGAATTAATTTATTTTCAACCCTAGTAAACAATTTATTATTTATGTTGGTAGAATAATTTATTTTTTTTCTTACATTGTGCAGGTCGGGTAAGGACGAGTTCATGCCAATTAATAATTTATTGGGGGAATGCGAGTTATCGTTCACCAATGAGTACCCGATTACCTGACGGTAAAAATCAACACAAACTCGAGGGTTACTAGTTAGACATTGGGCAAGGTCCGAAATGAGTAAAAGGAATAAGGTTCAAGATCAAGATTATCAAAACTCGCATCTGATTTGACCCGAAACATTTACATCCATCATTGAAAGCTCACTCCAAATAACTTGATTTGTGTTCTCCAAAGGTAATAATAAACTTGGATCAGATCTTGTATTTCATTTCGTGTTGCATGACACATAATGTTATTATAAAACACTCCTTTAAACATGAAATCGCACGCCTTTAAACATGAACTTTGCTTGATTATTTTGTTAACCAAGGTTACGATCTTTATGCATTTAAAAATTAAAACTCATCTTATGGTTTGAGTTTTGAAAGATGAGAGAGTGATGACATCGACCGTTATACCTCACCCGAGGTGCTAGTCAACTTTCCATCTAATCATTCCATCCAAAAGGATAATTCCGTTTGTTTGATTTGAGATCACCAAAGGCTAATTAGTCATAATGATTATTTTCCTTATATTTGGCATGACATGGCAACAAAAATGATGTGTCAGCACATAAGTTGACATATCATATAGTTTTGAATAAAAGGCATATTTACCATGAAATTTTATAACTTTGTAAATTGATTAATTAATCCTTNTATTTTTTATTGCATAAGTATGTATTTTTATTAGAAAAAAATATATTTCAACGAAGGAAGCGTAACACCAAACATAAAACGTACACTTTTATTGGGCTAATGTACTGTTCCAATTCATTCATATTCTTTGTACTCAAATGTTATATTTCAAAATACATTATAAACAAAATTATGATATTTTATATTACAAGTAAATATCTTTTCATAAGAAAGTTTAATTGTCTAATTGTTACATAGCCTAACAATAACATTTGTGAATGTAAAAACTCGTCCTTGCATCTGGAGTGAAAATCAATGCTATTAAATTGAAAAATTCAAAACAGAATGAAGTTTGCTTCCGCTTTGTATTCTAACTTTTGACTTGGCTAAGAGTTAATTACATTCTACTAATGTGGACAATTTGAGTTTATTATGTTAGATTAACCGTATTTTGCCAGTTTTTATGAAAGTATGTGATCCTCCGATTTAAATTTTAATTTTCAAACGCTTGATCAGACATCAGCATATATACGTACTAAGTGTATAAATGTTTGAAAATTACACAAAATATCCAGAAATTCTATGGTGTTCATATGGGCACCATATGGTGCCATAAATCTCACGATCCAACGCTTAATTTCTGCAAAATATCCCTCTAACGTATATTTCAATTATTTCACTGCCCATAAAATATCCCTCTAACGTATATTTCAATTATTTCACAGCCTATAAAATTATCTCATGGATGTAATTACGATTTTATCCCCATTCTCCTTAAGTTAATACCATGTCAGCCACTTCATTAATTAATTGACCACGTCAGTCCGAAAATTTGTCCACGTAGAAGTCTACTCCGACACACTGACAAAAATATCGTCATCGATGGAGTTTGAGTTCGGATTGTAATATTAAAACAAGGTTATGCTTTGTTTGCTAATATTTAAAAATTTGTGGTGGTTATAATGCTACCATACAACTTAATGGTCCCAAGTTCAAATTCTAGCGTTGTTTAAATTTTACTCCTTCTTTGCACCAAAAAAAATAAAAATAAAATAAAAAATAAAAAATTAATTGATCAAAATTACTAAAAAGTGTAAAATAGTGATATTACGGACAATTAGGCTGATATATTATGGTCAAACTTATTGTCGGTGTAATTTAACATATGCATATATACTATCTTCCAAAATTTACTTTTAGTCCACATCCAAATTCCAATTTAGTGATACTGTTTCATTTATATTCAAGCCACTATCTTCCAAAATCTTAGACCATATCCCCCAAAAAAATCAGAATGACTTATCTCAAATTTCAATTCATAAAATGGAAAAAATTGATAAATAATAGTAATTCGTTAAAAAATAAAAAAAGAAAAGAGAGAGAGAGAAATATTGACTTTTTGGGGCAACCACGTCACTCATAGAGAGGCGAATATACACAGTCACAGGCAGAGCCTCCACCACCTCACAAAAATCCTCTCACTCCTCAAACCTTCTCTTTTCCGTTTTCACAAAAAAAGCAGATTAACAAAACCACATATAAACCCTCCTTCACTTTCCATTTCCCCACATCCAAAAAAGCCCCAAAGGCACAATCTTTATTCAAAAGCAGCAAAGAAAAAAGAAAAAAAAAAAAAAATGGCCGGTGAGTTGCCGGACGATTTCAAATGCCCGATTTCTTTAGAGATAATGACCGACCCGGTCATCCTCTCATCGGGTCACACCTTCGATCGGGCCTCCATACAGCGTTGGCTCGACGCCGGCCACCGCACCTGCCCAATCTCCAAGCTGCCCCTGCCGGAGCCCCCAACCCTCATCCCCAACCATGCCCTCCGTAGCGTCATTTCCAATTACGCCCTTGTCTCCTTCCCCAAGCCCCAGCCCTGCCCGCCCGACCCGCAAACCCTAATCCAGCTCCTGCTCTCCCCGTCGTCCCGTTCGGAGGACAGACTCGCCGCGCTCGACCGGCTCAGCCGGGCCTCGAAGCGCGACTCGGCGGTTCGTCGGCGGCTCGCCGAGTCTGGCGCCGCGTCGGCTGCCCTGGACTGTGTCGACTCGTCCGATCCGGGGCTCCAGGAGAGGGCCCTCCACTTGCTTCTCAACCTGAGCCTCGACGACGACAGCAAGGTGGGTCTGGTGGCGGAGGGGGTCGTTGGGAAGGTGGTGCACGCCCTGTGGTGCGGCGGAGGGGACGCCCGCGCGGTGGCGGCCACCGTGTTGACCAGCCTCGCGGTGCTAGAAGTCAACAAGGTTACGATCGGGTCATACCCGGATACTATTCCGGGTCTGGTGTCCCTGCTTCAGATTGGGAATTTGAGGGAGAGAAAAGAGGCGGCCACGGCACTTTTCACGCTCTGTTCATTCGCCGACAATCGGGTTCGGGCTATTCAGTGCCAGGCGGTGCCAATTTTGATCCAGAACGCTAATTCGGGCCTCGAGCGGGCCGTGGAGGTTCTTGGCCTGCTGGCGAAGTGTAAACCGGCGAGATATGAGATGGTGAGGTTCGATGGGTTTTTGGATATCTTGATAGGAATTGTGAAAAACGGGACCTCGAGGGGCGTGCAATATGCACTGTTGACTTTAAGTTCTCTGTGCTGTTATAGTGAAAGGATTGGTTTGGAAGCTTTAAGGGAAGGGCTTTTTGAGACTTGTGTTGGGTTATTGGAGGACGATAATGAGAAAGTGAGGAGTAATGCGAAGACTTTGATTCGGGTTTTGCAGGGAAGGAGAGAAAATGTATGATTCTGCTAATGGTTTGAGTGAAGAAGATTAAAAATAGTTTGTGTGAAGAAGAAATTGGGAGTCTGTTATGATGATAAAGATTGCATCTTTGGGAGGTGAGTAGGCAGTTTATGTGACTTTTTTCATCTTTTGGTGGATAGAGTTCTGTAAAAAAATGAAAAGACATGGTAAGACAATCTGGTTCTTTTGTTGTACATTCTCAGTTTTATCATACGATACATAAATGTTGTCTCCTGTTTGTGATGTTCATGGGAACTGTGGGAAAATTTGACTCTGAAGCGTCTTTTTCATTTTTGTAACTCAGTATGTTTGTTATATGATAATCGTCACACACGTGTGAGATGTTCTACTATGTGGATGCCTGTCCATTGTTTTGATTTGAGCTTGAATACTTAATTTTGGTAATAGCATCAGTTTGAATATCTTTTCCTTTCCTGTATTGTAAATTTTGTCAGGTGAACAGATGAAATTTGAATTTTCTTGGTTGACTCATTGGAGCTACTTGAATGTGAAAGATATAATGAAAGATTGGTGATGATGAGTGACTTGCTAGTTAGTTTTTAGCATAATCTTGCATGAAACATGATCTGTACATATGGGCAGAGTACATTGGATTTGAGGTTTAATCAACCTATGCAGACTTAAAATGACAATTTTGGTTCGAAATCTGCAATAACTCGATTTTTCTCTGTTGTGTGCTTAACTCAAATTTTTATTTTGCCAACCGATCAAAATGCTCATATTACTTTCGTTGATTTCTTTTGTGCTTACTTTAGTGCTTCTAATGAATTGTCCCCGGTTTATCTCTATGTCAGATTAACCTATCCGAACGTAAGGAACTAATGTAAAACATCATTCTTATCCCTCTCTATTAATTTTCATCCACAAAAAAACAGTTGTTGAAAAGTGATTGTAACTTTGGTTAGGTTTCATCAGTTAGCTCGAAAACTCAACTGTTGGCATGGAATTTTTTCAGGCAGTGAGTAATATTTTCAGTGGTTGCAATTGGGTTGACTTTGCATGATAACATTTTGGATTTCAATTAATTTAAATGGACCATTGCTTGATTTCACGTGTTTTGTGATAGCAGCCGGGCTACAAAAGCGATGGGTGATTACATATAGTCCAAATAGAACCTGGGGAAGGTGGATTGTGCATGACTTGTGCTATTTTTATTTGTATTTTTGTATTAGTTGTCAATTTTCAATATGGATTTGGTTGTTTGCTGGCAGCTTCCATGAAGAACCTTACTCAAACCATCACTGCAGTTTATTATTATTTTCTTTTTCTTTTCTTTTCTCTTTCAAAAAGGCGGGAAAGTATGTTTGGGTAGGTATGAATGTGTAACCGAGAGGTTTGATGCGATCGTTTGCCCACCAATCTTGGATTTGGTTTTAATACCTCAACCAGCTGATGAGATGCATATATGTATAGTTGTTAAACGAAACGAGCTGTTCTTGAGCTCGGCTTAGCTTGCTAAGGTTCGAGTTCGGCTCGATTCAACTCGTTTGATGAACGAGCCGAACTCGAGTTCGTTTCTTTAATGAGCCGAGTTCATTAAGGATCGGAAATTAAAATTCTTATGTAAGTTTCTATAACTTGGCTCGTTAATATTGATAAACGTGGTCAATTCGAGTTCATCTATTAGCTCGTTTAGTTATCGAGTTCGACTCGATGGTCTCTTGCTCGAGCTCGAGCATTAGGAGCTATTAGCACCCTAGGGATAACTTACCTTAATCAGTAAGGCTATTGTTAGGCAGACTTAACGGTTAGACAATCATATTTTTTCAATAGACATGCATATTTACAAACTGAAATATCATATTTTGAAAACTATCATATTCAAAAGAATCATATTTCATAGTATAAGTATAAATTTTTATTTTAAAAAAGTGAGAGAAAGGCCCACCTAAGAATATATATTCCTAAATAATTGTAAGTGTTTGTCAGGCTACTACGAGTCAAAATTGCTTTTGGCTCAATTATCATATTTTTTTACAAACACATATGCTGTTGCTAGACTATCTAACCATTAGACATTTTATATTTTCTTATAAAAAATGCACATTTGTTGTATGAAATTTCATACTTTGTTTCTTATGATATTTTAAAATATGTACATATGTAGAAAGAGTACGGTCGCCTAACCATTAGTATATACATATATATATATATAAAGAAAATCAATAAATATGTATAAAAATGTAAAGTTATATGCAATATATTAATAATTAAAATTTATTTTTTATGCTATTTTAACTTAAATTAATAATAATATTTATTTGTTGAAATATGTACTAACAATATTTATATTTTACAAGTCTAGATAAGCTTCCCAAATATTTATAATGATTTATTCTTTCGGTCTCTAAATTATAAATCAATCTAGTGATTTATTTTAGTTGGATTGTTACATTTTTTAATGTTGATGTTTTATATTTTTGTTGTGTAATCACTTATTTTTAACTATTTATTTTTTTTCTTACAAAATGTTCATTTAATAAGCTCTCATGTACAAAAACGGCAATGTGCTGCAAAAGTAAAATTTAAATTAATTTTTCAACAAAAAAAATTTATTTTTTCATAAATTATAGATATTGCACTTAAATAATAAATACATGAAATTTTATTTTTTTTTTAAGTTTAGGGAGATACGGATTCTAAGTATTTAAAAACATAATGGCAAACATATTGATATTGAGCGTTTCGACTTAAATTACATTATTTAACATTTAAAATCAGACCCCCCTGAGTAAATTTTTTAGATCCGTCACTGAACGCAATGCAAGAATTACTATCGAGTAAATATGTATGTCTTTGGAGACCAATGTATATAGTTAAATCTACGTTTTGTTGGAAATATTATTATTGTTTGGTATAATTTTATACATATTCATTAAGCCATTCAAACTTTTAAAAGCATGGAATTGATTGTCATTTAATGGACCGTTACAGGAAATGACCATATTTCCCGTGGTCGGGTATGACTTATGACTTTTGAGCCTGGAGCGAGTGGGCTTCGGATTTGGGCCCATATTGATGATTTGATGTCCGGTAAATGGCAATATGTTGAAACTTTAAAATCATACAAAAAAGGGAACTAATTTGGCTAAAGGTACATACTTGATTAGAATGGAAGACCATGCCACTGAAATCTTCTTTAGCTGACCATACCAAAACGTGCCGAAAAGCCTTTATGGTAAAATGAAAACTACATGTTTTGGACTGAAATTTGAGCCAACCATAAAAAATATACTTTAATTTAATGTCCTACTTTGAATATGCCATATAATAGCCCTTTTTTTTTTTGGAAAAGGAGACAATAAGTAATAATAACAAAGAATAATCATTTGTTATATGCTAAAAAGATCTAAAGTGATATGCATGAGTTTCTTTAATATATAATTTTTTTTTTTTCTGCTCAATGAGGGGCATGCTTTTTCAGGCAAACATTCATTGCCAAAGTCCTTGCTTATTTTAATATACTTTCTTAATTATGTTTTATGGTTTGTGTTATCGAATAAATCACTCATTAAAATTTTCAATTGAATCGTCTAGCATCAAATCACCAACCAAATGAATATGCAAAACATCAGTCACGTTTCCGATGTTGACACTCTGACGCTAAAATTAGTTATCAAATCAATGATCATTTATATTTGAAAGATGTCATGTTAATTTTGGGTTTCAAACTAGATTAAATTTGGATGTCACAACTATAATCGACTTTGCGGCGAAGACCAAGGACTCGATTTTTTCACGTTCGTGGGATATTACGACATTTGATTCGAATTTAAGGCGTTGACCCTCGGATTAACGTCAACTCAAGCTAAATCAAGTCAATGAGAAGATCAAACAGAAAATTTTGCTCCAAGACTCAAAATCGTTCGTGAGAAGAATCGGAGGAGAAAATAGAGATTGTAATCCACAAAATTTGTTTGATTCGAGAAATTCATCTGTAAAATATTTTCATGTTTATAAATTCAATACACGAAATTTGTTGTTGCACATCCATTCACAAAAAGTTCTCAAAAACTAATTCATAAACACACGACATAACTATAAATAAAAATAAAACAAAAACCATTAATGTACATAACCATGAGAAATATCCAAAACAACATAAACACTAATAAAAAAACAAATTTTTTCTTTATTGTCTCATATCAATTACCTCGTCAACAAAAAAATCTGTTAAAATACCATACATAAACTATGAAAAGTGGAGGAGAAACTCGAAGAAGGGGAAGAGAGAGGGTAATTGATGGAAAAAGAAAAAAGGAAAAAGAAAAAAGAAAGGAGATAAAGAATATTGGTTAATTGCAAATAAAAATTAGAGTATTAGTCTAATTGCAATTAAAAAAACAAAGCTAATTTATGTACAGATAAAATTTATTTTGATGGTGGATGTTGTAATAATCTCTAAACATAAGTACCTAGTTAGATATTTTCTTTTTTAGAAAAGCAGTTCAAATTTGGGCTCTTGAATTGTGGTCCAGTACTATTGGACACTAACGTTTAGGTAAACCTGGGCTTGTTAGCTTTTGTTTACAAGTTTGAGAAGTTTCCTTTTGATTGATTTTAGAAAATGCTTCTTCTTTAAATTTGGTAGAGAAAAAGAAAAAGAGAAAATCAGTCTATTTTGAATTTTTGATTGAATTGAATGAATACTTCACGATCATGTCAGAAAAATGTTGAATGAATTAGTCCAAACACACTCCTAAAAGAGAATACCCATAAAATGAAAATAAAAATAAAGAATGGCGAACCTAAGGGTCTTTTTCAAGTTAATTAATTAATACAGCCTTCATAATATCTTGTAGTATTTTAAATTTGTCGGATTTGTTTAGATTATATTAGTGTGTACCCCGTGCGATGCACGGGAACAATATTAAATTAACAATATTATAAATAGACCTCGAGTTTGAGTCAATGGCGGAAGTGAAACTACTATTGATCCTATTTAAAAAGAGGAAGAAAAAAAATAATTATAAATAAAAGAAGAGGATAAACAATACTTAATAATTATAAACTAAAGATTCGGGGTCAAACAATGTAAAATTATTTTGTATAAGAGAATATAAATTGATTACACACCATTTCAAAATTTTTATTATACTTTTTTGTATGGTTAGCTTAGAATATTTGTAAAAATATTAGTAATTAGACCGATGAAAATTAGCTTCTTAAAATAGATAATGGATTTCTAGTAATAATTATGAATTGGTTTCTATTTTATTTTATTTTTTCTTTTTAAAGATAATGGATTTCTAGTAGTAATTATGAATTGGTTTCTATTTTATTTTATTTTTTCAAATCTGTATAGATAAGGGATGGGATTTTTTAAACACGTAAGCCGTATGCAATGAGGTTTTGTAACAGAAGAGATAAGCTCGTGTAGATTTATACTAAAAATAGGAAAAAGAAAAATAAATATTTATTGTCAAAACGATAAACTAAGAAACAGGAAAAAGAGAAACAAATCTACACAATTAATGAGTGGATTTTTATGCCTATTCAAATTTGTCCAACAATTACTATATATAGGATATATTTAATGATTTTGGCAGGAAAAGGTTTCTAAATTTGTAAAAAGGTTATTCTTTTTATATAATGATAGATTGTCACAATAATGCTAAGGAGCCAACAATTGTCAACATCTCTAATAATCTAAGAGACATAGAGAGGGATAAAAAAAGAATAAAATAGTTCTAGTTAAATGCTTACCTCAGAATTACGTCAATTCGATGTCATATAATTCAATAATTGTAATAATATATTGTATATTTTGTGTGTGCCTGAAAACTCAAGGCTTGACGTATAATCAAGATTAATATATGGTTACGGGTCAGATGTAACTTTGCAATCGAATAGAAACAAAGGAATCTGCTTTTTCAAACCCTTAATTAATTAATTAATTAATCAATTTAACTTAATTAATTAACTTTCAGGTTTCGAGGCCGCCATGGATTATCGATCATTAGAGGCACTAGTCCAATTATTGTTCAACATGTTAAGTATGCAGTTATATATTCATTCAGTATTACATATATACCATCAAAGAATATCCATTATTATTTATGTACAGACGCCCATCAAATATATGAAAATAAAGACAGAAAAAGAAATAGGTTTAATCCTGATAAAATTTGAAAAATCCACACAATTAGAATTTTGTAGGAGCATTAACCAAACGATCAAAAACTTATTATTCGTATTAATATGTGTATGATTGAACTGATTCTATTTAGTTTATTATATCCACCTATACATATATTCATAATAAAGAAATATCATGTTTTTGGATTGTTTGTTAATCGGCCTTTTAGACCAAACTAAAAGCTTGAGAACAAATTAGTAGTTTAATCCCTCATAATATCAAATTTTATCATTTAGTAAGTAGCAGTTTGAAATAGGGTTTTAATTCAAAACCCTAATTTACGAGGTAGAAAAAAAAAATCAATAGATGAGCATTTTGGTACAGAAGATTATAATTTTATTTAACATCTAATTCTTTACCAGTCACCTTATATTTTGCTAATCCAATGATATGATCATAAGTGTGCTAATTAAATCAACTATCTAATATCAATTAATTGGATCACGATATGTAGCTATCCTCCAAGTAGCCAAGGCCTTTGTTTACTGCTGGCTTACTACACTTCCGGTAACACTTGCTTTATTTTTGTCTATATCAATATATATTTTTTTTTATGGAAGATAATGGAAAAAAATATGGATATTAATAAAAATCCCATTGAACTTTTATAGTTGGTGTCCATATGCACCATGTTAACATATTATACGTGGAGATGTTAGTCATGTTACACCTTTTCCTGTCCTACGTNAAAAGAAAATTTATTTCTACTCTCAATAAATGAACTACCAAAATTTGCTTCATTCCGTTCATCCATTGAAATTAAAGCTTTAATTGATGGTTAGGCCGGCTACATTAATTTATTTAGTAAATTACACAATTTACTTTATTTCAGTTTTATTTTATGCATATGAAGCTAAATCCTAGTACTAAATGACAGCAAGTAATTATCATCATTACGCATGCAACACTCATCAATTATACTATTCGAAATATAGTTGGTTGGTTAATTAAACACTTCATTATAGCTTTAAGAACACATATATAACCTGAGGATCATATAGTAAGACATGATTTATTTATATAGACGAGCTTTTCATAGAAACAAAAAAAAAAAATTTGTAAGGCTGATGTTAGGCATGTCTAACGATTATGCGGTCATTTAAAAAAAATTTAATAGATATACTCGTATTACAATTGGAAATGTCATATCTTAAAAAATATTTATAATATGTAAAAGTATGCATTTTTATTACAAAAAATTGTAATGAATCAATCCTTCTCACATAAAAATTTGTGTTGTGCTTGTACTAGAAGTATTAACTTATTAAACATATTTTCCTATAAAGAAAATGCAAATAAAATGAGAAACTGTTGGGTGTACAAATCAATTCCCACATCGGAAAATTAAAGGTTCTAAGTCCAATATATAAGATTGGTGAGCTACTCTTTCTATTGTCAATTGATTTTAGAATAAAACTTTATTTGGACTTGTATGTTGAGCTTGATGGAGAATTTGACTTGAGTTGTTGATTCTAACAATTGGCATGTTTGTGGGTGTGCACATTCCATCCCACATTGAAACCCTATTATTGTAATATTGTTTTTTTAAAATTAATCTTGGAAATAAATTTGACCATTTTATCAGCACATATATGGTTAATAGATAAAAATACTATATTTTTTTTATTTATTGGATTTAAAAAGAAAGGATATTTAAAATTCGGTTGCTAGATAATTAAGAGTCGTAAATCTTAATTTATTTGTTTTAGATTTTTGTGTGTAGCTATCAGAGTAGCTTTTTTGTATGCGCTTATTCTTTCAAGTTTTGCCAAACCCTATCAACCTCGTCTATAGAGCTGTATAACCACTACGGCTACGGGTTTGAATGGTCTCGAGCTCCAAATTCTGTTGAATTGAAGAAATGTTAAATGTGTTGTTTTTTTTATTAATAGATTATAGTTTGTATGAAAATTGAAACACATTAGTAAGTAATAATAATATAATATGTGATGCTCGATAATATTCATAAGAGACTCAAATTGTTAACTATTTATAATTTTTTTGTTGGAACTCAAATTCTATGTTATATGAACAAGCTTTTATTGAATCGTACGAGCTCAAATGAACTTTTGCTCAGTGAATTTACTGATCATCTTACGGTTATTGGATGAAAATTTTTTTATTTATTTGTTCAACTAAGATTGATTTCACTAAATTGAAAATTAAAAAGAATCATAAGAAAATATTTTTGTTATTTCATCTTACTAACATTATTACAAAAAAATAAAAAAGTAATTATCGTTATAGATTTTTCAACAAAAAAAACAGCATTTCAACCGCTCAATTAATTATAACTATCAAATCTTATCAATTAATGTTTTGTTATTTTATCACATTAATTTTAATTAGTACATATTGATCTAATATTCATTTACAATATTTTATTTCTCACTATTAAAAATATAATATTTTTCATATATTTATTACTTTAAAAATATATGAAAGAGGCATTCCGAAATTACTTAAATCAAATGTATTAACCAACGTTTCTACTTTCTACAAGATATTTTCCTACTTTTTTTTACATAATTTTTAAATCACACTCTAAACNCTTCTATATATATAATTTTTAAATCATCAAACTCAAAAGCATCAGTGGAGAGTCGCGACAGGTTGGCTCAACAAATAGTCAACGACCATGTCATAACCACGTCATCCCACGTTCACTAAAAAACTCTGCCTCGTCATAAATCAAGAAAACTATACAGTGAAATAGTAATAAATACCAGTATTAGATATCAAAAGATAAGCAGAGACCGAAAAAAATTGTAGTTTAGTCAAGGAGTGATCTTCCACAAAAGTGTCTATAAATAGTAGCCTTCTCATTTACTTTCATTCACTCATCAAAACACTTCACACAGCAAATCAAACTAAAGAAATCAAGAAAGAGAAAGAAACACGCTTCATTACAATGGCTGCTAAAGTATACATTGTGTATGTATCACTATAACTTTTTTCTTTTTTCTCTGTTTTATATCACAATACTCATTGAGATATATGCAGGGTGCCCTGTTTAATGGATTCACATATGTTCTTTTGTTGTACATTTTGGTGTTTATAATTCTACTTAATAATAAAAAAAAACTCATTCATGTGCTTTTTTTTTCCTTCTTTTTCCACTTTTGGATATATATTTTTTTTTCCTTTCAGGAATGGGTTGTTACTGAATGTTACAAATCCCCTGTTCTTTGCCCTGTTTTCCAGCTTATTATTTGTGCATTTTGTGTTCGCTCTAATTCTTGATTTTGGCTATTAGATTAAGTACAATGAGTTCTTCCTTCAAAAAATAAATAAATAAACTGTTTAGTCATTTAGAAATCGGACGATTATAGTTCCTTATATGAATGAATCCCCTAAAAATTATTAAATACAGAGCAGATCGCTATAAAGATAAACTCTTCCCCAAACTCTACTCTTACGACTTACAGTAGTTTCTGCAGATATTTGTTTGAATAGAAAAACACTTCTCAAAGTTATCTGTTAATCAAGAATCAACAATCTTTGCTATTTATTTCGAAAGCTAAACAAGAAATTCGAACCTTTTTTTTTTTTTTTTTTTTTTTTTTTTTTTTTTATTGTTTCCTTTTTTCAGTTACTACTCTACTTACGGGCATGTTGAAAGACTCGCACAAGAGATCAAGAAAGGAGTCGAATCCATACCAGAAGTCGAGGCTAAACTTTGGCAGGTTTAATTATTGTTATATCAACATAAGCTATTTAACCAACCCTTAATTTAATTAATTGCTAGCAATTATTCACTCGAACAGGTCCCCGAAACTCTGACGAACGATATTCTCACGAAAATGGGGGCCCCACCAAAGAACAACAACGTGCCGGTTATTAGCCCAAACGAACTTGTGGATGCCGACGGCATCATATTCGGTTTTCCGACAAGATTCGGAATGATGGCCGCTCAATTCAAAGCATTTTTCGACTCGACCGGTGGTTTATGGAGGACTCAGGCACTCGCCGGAAAACCCGCCGGAATATTTTACAGCACCGGATCTCAAGGCGGCGGCCAAGAAACCACACCGTGAGAACTTCTAAATAAAAAAAAAAAAAATGTAATCTATATAAACGAGCCGAACCGAGCTGGGGCTTAGGGTGCTAGAACTCGAGCGGCTCGTTAAATAAACTATCCAGAAATCGAGTTCGAGCTTTAACGAGACGAACTATAAAAAATTATATAAAAAATCATTTTTCGAGCTTTATCAAACTGAGCTGAGCTCGGCTCGGCTCGGCTCGTTAACCAAACAAGCTTTAAATGAGCTCAAGTTCGACTCGCTAAAGCTTCAAACTCAAGCCGAACTCGAGCCGAGCCAGACTCATTTAATTTAATAAACTATCTACAGCAAAAGAAAAAGTGTTTTTTCTTTTTCTTTTCAAAAGAAGATCAATAGTGGTTCTCTACTTACCTCCGAACTTGAAACTTATTGTTCTCTGCTACAAACTGAGCTACTCCTTCTCAGATAAAGTATTTTTACGCAGAAAAGTTTGGGTAATTTTTGCAGATTAACAGCCTTAACACAACTTACTCATCATGGCATGATATTCGTGCCTATTGGCTACACGTTTGGAGCCGGGATGTTTGAAATGGGGGAAATTAAAGGCGGGAGCCCTTATGGTGCCGGGACATTTGCAGGGGATGGGTCGAGACAGCCCTCTGGAATCGAACTCGAGCAAGCTTTTCACCAGGGAAAACACATTGCAGCCATCACTAAGAAGCTCAAACAAACTGCTTAATGTGGGCTATGAATAAATTCGCGATTCATTAAATAAATTTGTGTGCTTTCNGGAATAAATTCATCTTAATTGGCGTATTTGTTAGATATCGATTACGAATTTCTTCAAGTTCATTAGATATAATTTGATACAGAAAATTTTACTCAGTTTTAGCTATGAATTTATATATTGTCTATGTTTATTTTTCTCTGTGTATTGAAATTTATGTTCTTTAAACTTTATTGTTCAACCATTTGTTTAGTTTCTTGTCACTTACAAGTTACATGCAAACTTTTCTTAGTATAGCGTCATACAAAAACACCGGATGTCTTGCCATAATCATGTCCAAAATTGTATTTTGAATCTTAAAAAAATAAAATATGAAAGTAGTCAAACTCGTGCAATTGCATATTCAAGCTTGTATTATTTCGTCTCTATAGCTTTATTGCTGCAAATCTTTTCATAGTCCACGCAAGCAATTAAGGCAATAACTATGCAAAAGATTTGACAATTTTAAAAATTGATTAGGAACTCAACTGTCATATATAGTTATTTTTTGAATTGTGATGTATCAAATACGATCGTTGTCAATATACACAGATATGTCTATTTTAAACTACAATATCATACTTAAAAAGAAACATAAATAAAATTATTATTTCAGAGCATAACTATATATTTCTTAAAGAAATATAACGACTCGATCCGTCTATCTATTATTATTAATACCATATACATTCAAAAGTTTTTGCCAAACTATACATTTTATCATAAAATAAACATAACAACGATTGATCATTTATGACAGCGAAATTAATACCATGACTAATGTTATCAGCGGCACGACAAGCAGACTTTTCAGGACAATTATATATTAACTGATTTATCACGGTTGCATGACGGTGAGTTAGCATCACTATTGGCAACACACTGATAATACAAATTATTGAAAATATATGATGACCATTAGATGAGTCGTCTAATTGTACATTTATAACAAAAATATGTAGTTATAGTATAAAATATTATGTTTCTGCTTTATTAATTTTAGAGTATAATGGTCAATTTAAAAATATTTATATTTGAAAAAAGTAATGATATATGCATTTGTTTCCTAAAGCTTTTCCACCTTTTTTCTAGATTGATTATAAATATATAATGAAAGAAATTACAAATAAGCAATGCATGTATAGTTTTAAATGAAGTCATATAGAGAAAATAAATTTCCAAACCTACCCCCCTTGTCATATACTATATGCATATACCACGTCAGCTTTAACATTGTGCATCAATTATTTTAAATTACACAGCCACCATGTCACGGCCACGTCATCTCGCGTTAAATCTTTCCGCAGCCATGGATGCCATGGCATAGAAGATTCCACCTTATTAAATTATATAGATCGAGATTAATGTGGACTGTGAAGTAATAGTGATGGTAAGCATGACGTCATTTATTAAGATACAAGAATGAAAATTTATAGGCGACTTGATATTTAATTTTGTTTTAAAAACAAAAATAATGTTAAACAAACCTAAAAAGTTTAAAGTTTAAAATATTTTAAAGATTACACATAAGTAAATATAACAATAAAATCATAATTAAAGTTGATGTAATATATTGTGTAGTAATTTGATTTAGATTGTATTAATAAGATTACGGAGAAAAAAGTAAAATAGAAGGTGATCTTTGCAGATTAACAGCTATAACATAATTTACTCATGGCATGATATTCGTGCCTATTGCAGATTGGATTCAAGATTTTATGAACTTATTACCGGCCGTGTCGGACCTAGAACTGGCGTGCCGGGCCGGGCCACAATTACATAAATGATATATTTCATTGGATATAAATAGAGTGGGCTGTTTTAATTCACCTTTTATCGAGAGTCCAAGATAGACTATTTGAAGATTACATGTGAATACATATATGGGCCTAAACTAGGTGAACAAGAAGAAAATGGAGTTTCCTTCTCCCCTTAATTTTCAGCCCATTAACAAACAATTTTGTTGGATCTAACCGAACACTCTTGTAGAGAAAAATAACAAATAGCAACCTAATTTTTGGAGTAATTTTACTTTCGTCTTACCGTTCCTGATTTGAACTTTTGGAAATTTTAGCTATTAAACGAATTTTTATAAAATAGATTTTCCTAAAAGTTTCCAGATTTGAATTATATGTAATGGACTATCTAATTAACCAACGTATCTGTAAGTCTATTGTTAAATCTAGCACCAAATATAAATTAATAATACAAATAATTTTTGCATCCAAAAATCATCTAAGAAGTAGTTTTTGTTTCCTTTTATTATCTTGTTTCATATACATGAAGGACAAAAGTAACAATACGTTAGTTTTTATTTAAAATAACATATTTGCTTAACCTGATTAAAATTTTTTATCCTCTATTCTAACAAATTGGAATTCAAGAAGACGAAATTAAAAATATAGGTATTTTTCCACACTCCCTGCTGAGTGATATGATGCTCTTTGTTGGAGAAAGTACAAAAACCTGTACTTTCGAGATTGAAAATAGATTCGCCACTAACTACTCTAGAATCAGCATCTTAAATCGTATGGCGATTTCGTTTTGTCACAAAAAGTTTTCATTGATTTGTGATAGCAAGCAAGAGGTACTTAATTGATATATGCCACAAGTACGTATACCAGAAGAATAATTAAATAAGTGCCACAAATAGAAACATTTTGGCATACGTCAAGAAAAGTTCTATTCTATTCGGATAGAAAGGCACGAAAAAAATTCGGACAATTTGATTCTGATAGAGTGATGTTAGTTAATTGTTCGTTGTTTTTTATTCGTGATTTAAATTGATACTCAATTTTTCTGGTTCATGGTCACTTGTCAAATGTCAAATGCTGATCAGAATTTTGAAAAGGACTTATGTTCATTTTTGTTCAACGAGTGACTAAACTAGTATGTGAACAACGCAATTCACGGAAAAAATAATATTATGATTATATTATAAATTACATTTAATAATAATAATAATAATAATAATAATAATAATAATAATAATAATAATAATAATAATCATGATTTAGTCATTATTTTGAAAATTGGACCTGATCTAACAATTCGACAAGTGAACCGGAAACTTGTTTATCGATCTATCTGGTTCGCTTGAATAAAATGATTGCTAGTGAACCGGTCCACACCAGCCAATTGGACTTGTAGGATCGGTGTGATTTTTTAAATAAATTTTTGTTACATTCAAAAGTATTTTTAATATAAATAAAACACATATTTAAATAAAATGAAGATTTATAATTTATTTATCAATTAGTTTAAAATTTTGGAATTTTAAATTGTTCTGGTATTTAATTCGTATTTTTATATAAATTTATTACAAAGAGTATTATATATATATATATATTAAAATATTAATAAATTAAATCTTGGTCTAACCAATAATTCATTAAATAAATAATTTGATTGATTCGATGATGTACGGTCCTGTTCTGAGATCCTTGAACTTACTTAATATTAATAAAAGTTGTATTACAATCATTTTGTCAACATAAATATTAAAAAAACGATACATAAATATTCGTAAACCAGTGAACATATCGTCATAAAAGTATTTAATTGGAGTTTGAACTACATTACATTTATCGTAATAAAGTATTTTTAATATTAAAATTTATATTTAATTTCAATAATTGATTTGGTCTAACCAAACTCTTGGTCACTTGGGATAAACCCTATTTGTGTTGTCATACTTTTGGACTATTTTGAATATCATCTAAAATTAAGTAATTCAATCATACGATTGATCCAGATAAAGTTCCTTATTTTTCTTCAATATATTTAATTTAATGAAATAAAATATATTTATAATTCGAACATAGTCATAAAAAAACTTTATTACAACTTCACGCTATCCTTAATAATCCCGTCTTCCCAGGCAAACAATGGATTAAAACATTGCCTCGGACGAGAGATTACATAAATATGCTAGCTTAAATAAATATATGGCCCAGGAATAATGGGGCTATCTTTGCTTTTGGACAGCCACTGCTTTTCCTTTTGTCTTTTCTCTCCTCTTCATTTCCATTGTAACTTTACTCTTTTTTCCTATTATTTGATCACTGTACTCTTATNTTTTTTTTTTTTCTTTTTTGGTTATTATTTGATATCTCTAATCTATTTGAAACAGTCTCCAAAAATTGGGGACCAGAAGTCCGTGGAAGTCTCTGCAGTAACTGGAAAAGTGCTTGATATTGGCACAAGGCATAAGCCTCGGGCTTTAAGGTCTCGTATTGGCCTTTCTTCTTGATCATTAACTTTATTAGGAACCTGCAAATATACAATATAGTGAATTATTGTGATTATTAATTTATCTTTTCAGATTGATTTATCAACTGACTTACCGAATTATATATTGACAAAAATTGTTAATTTTTGTAATACTATGACGAGAAGAATAATAAATGTTATAATGTGACAAGATGTATCTCTTTTTCAATTCACTCACAAACAAGAGTTTTTCTTTTTTATTTCTTTTTTTTTTTAAATAAGTAGTTTGTTTTCCAATGTTCCTAAATACCGGAAAAAGTGTACTAAAATTTTGTGCACTTGTGTAGTGCAACAATAAACTATGTGAAAATTTTACGCACTGTTCACAATTAATCAATAGGTTGAGATTAATTAGCTAATTTGCAACTAGTTTGTGATTAATTAGGCCCTACCTGTCGATGTTGATGCAGATGAGATCCATTTTTCAGATACGGTGTACTTAATACCTGAAATCAATTAAGATAATAGAAGATCAAACAATCGGTACATTTATTTATAAATTGTGAACTTTTGAACTGCAACATTGTTTTTTTCGAAAAAAAATTGATTTGTGCTGTCCAATAAGTTCTAATTNCAATTCCTTGTTACACAAATTAACTATATATTTTTCAGTACAAAATAAGGAGGCCAAGTGCCTAACAAATTAACTATATATTAATTTCACAGTTTGAGCGTCGATGAGTAATTTAGTATTTTATTTATTATCCAAGAATCATTTCCAGCCAAAATTACTTTAGTCCATTCAAAAAATTGCACACATCATATCAAAAAGTTATAGGACTGGTTTACAATTTTGGATTATGTCACAACAAGAATCTATAAGAATCAAGATTCCAAATTAAAATCCAATCCCTTAAAACGTAGAAAGGGCCTGAAATTGCAATTGAGTCATAATTTCGTATAGTGGAGAATTAATGTATAGGAGAGAAAATCTTATGATAGCAATAACATACACTGACTTGATCATGGAGAAACTTGATGTATTCAATAGCTTCATGAAGAACTGATGCAGTATCAGTCTGAAAAAAAAAAGAGTTAATTAACATAAAGATAGTACTTAAATTACAGTCCCGATATTCAGTAATTCTTCTGTTAGTCCGATATACTATTGTGAGTTCATTTGAAATAAAACTATGACATTCGATAATGAAAATATATATATTTATTTGAAGAATACAATGAGTCGACTTATTTAACGATTAATCAGTTATTTCAGGAATTTGTGTAATGAGATTATTGAACAAGAAAGAATTAAAAAAATTATATTACCTTTCCAAAAGGCGAAACCAACTGCTGGAGAGCAGTTACTCGATCCCCCAATTTTTCTTTTCGAACCTGTCCAAAAATTAAACAAATATATATATTTATTTTTTTTAATTAAGAAAAAGCTATCATCATCATCATATATTGCATATATCTTGAATAATATAACTCCACATTTCAAAAGTTAACTTTAACTTAGTCAAAAAGCTCAAATCATTTCCTTTCATTAATATGCACCTTAAACGTCGGCAATGGCGATGGGGTCACGATTCTTGCACGTTTCACACCACCCTCGTCGTTTCCTTTCTTTGTAGCCACCGAACCCGAGTCTCCCGGGTCTTCGTTTACCCGCTGAATTTTTTTTTTTTTTTCAAAAATATAAACAAATAACCAAAATAAAATACAAAAATAAAAACCCTACATATGCATAAACATTAGATAGTATGTACCTTAACATGGGTGTTTGGAACTCTTGTTGATGAGAAACTCGGCACGTTTAAATCGTGAGAATTAACATTCATTTGATCGTAACTTGGGAAGTTATTCATAGTTTGCTGATTATGATCGAGCGAGGGTAATTGGGCCGGGTCGAAATTATCCGTGTCGAAAAGAGTTTGCAACAAAGATTCGGTGTAGCTGTTGTATGAAGGTGAGATATTATTTAATGGAAAATCATTGGAGGTTGATATGGAGTTCAGTGGTTGCAGCTGGAGAGGATAATTCCCACCGAAAGTACTCATGCTTGAATCTGGTGGTGGTAAGGCGATCGAGCAATTATCCTCCGAAGCTTTCATGGCCTGGCTCGGCCAATCAAAGTCCGCCACGTCGTTGGCTCCGGAAGAACACGGCAAAGGAAGGCCGAAGAGATTTTTTGATAAATTCCACCATGTTTCACCAAATGATACTCCTCCTTGAAATTCTTCAGCCATATTAATTGGCCAAATTAAACTATAATGAAGTTTTGAATTTTTTTTTTCTATAATTTGAAATGATTGAAAGTGATTTTTATTGTATAGTGTATGGTTGTGACTTGTGTGTGTATATATAAAGAGAGAAGGGTACGAAGTGGTGGATTAGAGCAACTGAAATTTGGTCAACAGCTTGAGGTAAGAGGTCGTGATTAGACAAACCTAATTTATTGAGAGGCTATATTAGAATTTAATAGTAATGGGAT
>BKCP01010514.1:2511803-2558952 GCA_008636005.1 Striga asiatica | reverse complement strand
TCCACTTGAAATACCAAAAACCCAATGTTTGATACATGATGTTTTAATACATATTATGGGTATAACTATAATGGCATGGTTGTTATGATGAAACGAAATTTCGTAGGAATGAAATGAATTAAGAATAGAATAATTATGAAAATAGAATGAAAATATTTTGTCATTGATACGTTTGGTATGCAGAAGGATTAGGACTGGAATGGAATGACATTATCATTTTTTATTATAAAAATAAATAAAAGTTTTTTTTTGCTTTTTTAATAATATATAAAATAAAATTATATATTTTTAATAATATATTTTGAATAATATATAAAAATAGAATAATATATTGTTTAATAATATAAAAGATAGTATATTATAATAATATATAAAAATAAAATAATATATTTTTAAATTTTATATAAAAAATAATATTTTTAAAAGTAATATATTTTTAATAATATATATTTTATTTTTTAATTAAACAGTAAATAAAAGTAAGTTTTTAATTTTTATTTGAATTTTATTTTTTAAAATAACATATTTTTAATAATATTTAAAAATAAAATAATATATTTTTAATAATATATCTTTTTAATATTTTTAATAATATATATTTTTAATATTTTTCAATAATATATTTTTAAAAGTAATATATTTTTAAATTATATATAAATGATTTTTTTAGTTTTATTTTTATATAAGTATTTAATACTAATTAAAAATTAAATAAAAGTAAGTTTTGAATTTTTTTATTTGATTTATTTTTTTAAAAATAATTTTATTTAATATATTTTAATCATGATTTATAATATATATTATATATTTATTTATTATCATTATTTGTTAATTTTATTTTTTGAAAAAAATTGATTCCTACATACATGACAAAAAATTTACTATGGAATGACTAATCCCATGGAGATTGGTTTTGTCATTCCCATTGAAATTGTCATTCATTCCCAAAAAATATACCAATCATGGGATAAGGAATGAGTAAGGAAATGATCATTCTATTTTCATGTCATTCCTTCCTACCAATCATGCTATAATAGAATTGAATAAGAAGTGATTGTAACATAGAAGAAAATTACATTTGTACTAAAAAAAAATTATATACGTCATTGTTGCAACTCCAATGTCGGGGCAAATCTAAGTCAAAATATACAAAATCTCTACTTTACCTAATTCCACTCTCACTTCATGAATTCTCCAATTTAACTACTAGAGATACCTCCAAATAATATGCATTTCGACACCATCTCAAACATGCACAATGTTGGTCAAATCTAAACAATGTTCTTAAGTGTTAACACTATATTGGTAATCGTAGTGTAATCATATTTATATGATTATCTGTAGTCTCAATCTTTTTTAAACTAATATTTTCATCTTTTAGAATTTTTTGCACAAAGTGATAGTAAACATCATTATGATTCGTTCTTGCACGAAATATTTAATTTTCTTCTAAATAAAATGCGTTTTGGTCATCACAATGCACTATGACGTGCCTCTGACCAACTCTCAAGTCTTCAAATATATTTTGAAGCCAAATTTTCTTCTTCACATCATCGGCAACTGCTATGTACTCCATCTCTATTATAAACAAAGCCGTCGTTAAATATAAAATAGATTTCCAACATACTTGATCAGCTTTTGCAATAGTGAGCAACTATCTCATTATTGATCTTTGTTTATACAAATCACTTGTGCAGTCAAAATCAACAATATTTCACTACATATTGACTAATTGCATCAAGCTCATAAACCAATCCAACATCTACAGTATTTTGAATATACTGTAGAAAATATTTCATAATTTAATAATAATAATAATAATAATAATAAACCTCCACTAAAGTTAGCTGAGTCGGGCAGGCGGGTCCTTCAAGCATTGGTGGGTTGTTGTATCTAAGTTTTGTGATATAGTTAAGACCCGTGTGGTTTTGAAAAGGCGTCCAACTTTTGGGTCCCACTAAGGGGAATGCGCAGCACGAATCCAGTCAAATGATTTTACCCAAAGTCAAAATAGTCAACTGCAATCGCTCCTAAAATATACACATTACAATTTGTTGTACTCTTTCAATAAATTGACCAGCTCGTTCATACGACTAGGCCGTGCAAAACTGCGAATTACTACCTTAAAATATTATATTGTATTTCAAGGTTCGTTTTAGAAAATGTAAAACGGATCAAAGCCAATCGAGTAGGGGTAAACTCTCTATACGGAACCGTTTAACACGAGCGAGTAATTAGGATTTGGTTGATTAATTGATTAGCATGCTTACATGCTTATATTAACATTAAATCATTAATACATATTAATACAACAATTGTTTCTCCACCATGAATAATATGTGGTATATAATAAAGAGTTGAGTGTTCGTAAAAAAAAAATACTTAGAGAACTAATGCAATTAGCTAGAGTTCTTTGGCACTCTGGTTGTTTATTAAATGGACGAGATTNATATATATATATATATATATATATATATATATATATATAAAAGAAATCAATAGAGAGATTGATAAATATTGGACATATCTGGCTTATGAGAATATTACACAAATACATATAATGGAACTATTGTTAATTAGTAATCATTCTATAATATTGCCAAAAATAAACTAATTTCATCTTGAATATTCATTGGCCATATCCAAGGCAACGAGGGACATCCATATACTATATAGATTAAAGAATTTGGTGAGAGAGACGAGACGTTGTTTTAATAACATGGTCCACAATCAAGAGGACCTTAATCATTACATTGTAATCAAATGGACATATAATTAAATAATGTGGCATTGACTCATCCAAAAACTAGCTTATAATTTTGGACTTTCAATATTGTCCACAGCACCCCAGACGAGGCGGGCCCCACACCCTGGATTATCTATATATTTTGATTTTTGTCTTGTTGCAAGAGTGGGAATTTGGGTAATGGGTAGGTTGTGAAATTACCTTTTTGACCCTAACTAAATCTATCGTCAACTGCTCATGACTCTAATCCTACCACAATTGAATTGTTTATTAAAGTTTAGAGTGTTTGGAGAATGTGTTAAGAGTGACATGTTACAGACATTAATTCCACATTTAACAACAGATATCAACTGTTCCACGCTTCACATGTGGATAAGGCATACTCAATTACGTACATAACCTTTTTATAAGTACACGTAGAGCCGTAGAGGTTAATAGGTTATTATCGTTTTTTTTTTTCTTTTTGAAAAACTAATATTTTTCTAATGAGTAGAAGCTACAAGAATAAAATGCAAACCACTAGGAGGAAAAAGAAAATTTTCAATTGAACTTGCGCAATTTTTGTTAGTACATACGATTCAATATTCGATGGAACGCAATATTAAAAAAGGATATCTTTTTATGTTGCGAGTTCTCATATTAGAGAATAGTGTTGAAACATTTTATAATAATAATGATTTTTTCTAGAAGTTAAACGAATGTGAGATTTTTTTGTTGGATTAAACTCAACATCATCATACATTCTTATCTAAATGTTAAATAAAAGTACGGGTAAAAGTAATTAATACATTTTTAAGCATTTGCACACCATATACCATCATCATTTATTATACTTAATTTTTATATGTAAATGAATTGCATTAGTCAATAAATGAATTTGAAAACTAAGTATGAACAAAAACTATACTTCTATTCATGTCCTTATAAATTAACCATTCTCAGAATGCTGACTAACCATAAAAAACAAGATTAAGTTCATAACCCTCTCATTATATAAAAAAATTAGATTACTGATTCGGATTCCAAACATCCCTATTTTGTGAACTCTGAGTATAGATGGCCCCACATATAGAAACTCTAACCATTCGAACCCCTATTTTGTGAAACCCTATCCTGGCCCACAAACTCTAACCCTAACCCTGAGCTGGGGCTAATTGAGGGGCTAAGGGCTAATTGAGTATATGCTGAACTGGGGCTAATTGATTATATGCAACGAAAAGAAAAATTATATAATTTCTGTTAAAGATTAATATTTAAAAGAGAAGTTATAGGTAAAGTGGTGTTAATTAACGGTTTGTCAAAATAACGGCTTGTTAATCAAACTAGCATTGATGATGAACAGGTTGTATTTTAAATAATAGTAATATTTATATTTTTATTATTATTTTTTTATTTTTTCAATTACGTTTAGAAGAATACATATTTGATTGTTTAATATATATGATTTTTTTTTGTTCATAAGTTTATAAAATGTTGCGAATGCCTCTAATGTTAGATAAGATATTTGTGTATATAGTTATAGATAACTACATTTTTGTCTATTTATTTTTAATTTTAAACAATCCGAAATTCATATTGGTTCTATAATAATTTAACTCATCCTATGTATATTTTTTTGTACTAATTTTTTTTTTTATTGAAGGTTATATGAAATGGATAGTTAAGGACTTGATTGTTTACAAGTTAATTTACTCACATTTATTTCATACTCTAAATCTAACTAACTTTAACTTAACCCCACTATTTTTAATATTATTCGTATAATTAAATAATACAAATTAATCATTCCCACACATCACATCAACTTTAATTCACTATTCATACACTCACATAATTTTAACTACCTATCATTTCTAATAATTTTTCCCTACTTTTACATCAAATTAATTTTTAATCATTTTATTTTAAATCTTATTTTAATACATTGTTAAAATTCCACTAACAACTAACCATACAATATTTTTCAAAATTAACTATAGTTAACCAAAATAACACAGTTTGAACAAATTACTTGATAAACAATCAAGCCCTAAATTTTGCTTTTAGAAATTTTATTTATTTTTAACTTTATTTAATGGCTGTACTTTGATGCTATCTTTTCTGTATATATAATATTCATATTTTTCATTTTATTATTTCAATGAGTGCCAAATGCAATAATTTTTATTATGGTATGTGAGTATAAATTATATTATTTACTCATTTTTACAATAATATATAATTATAATTTAGCTTTCTCACATATTGAATAGTTTTAATGGATACATATATATTTTTTATGTGGAATATATATATATATATATATAATAAAATAATAATTTTAATAATAATTATAATAAAATTTGTTTTATTCACCCATCCACCAAAATAATAATTATAATAAAATTTGTTTTATCCACGCATCAATAATTTTATATACAAATGATTTATTAAAATCTATACATATATAGATATTATTTTTAGATAAACATTGATATTTTCGGACAATAGTATAATATAGCTAATTTTGATACGTTTTGAATCAAGTTTCCCTTAGATGAATCATATTTCTCTACATGATAAATTACTATTATCATTTGATAATATCAAAATAATACATTATTAAATATGAAACTGTTCAAATATAATTTGATTTGTGTTATTCATATCAAAATTCATAAATTTATGGAAATTTAGAAATTATAAATCAATCGTTACATAACAAAGTTTACACTTGATTTATAAATGAAGTTCAATAATATTTCTAAATTTAGTTTAAAATTTTAGGCGGCAAAATATATGCTAATTTTAGCAAAAAGATTGAGCATTATATAGATATAAATATATACTGACTTGTTCCTTTTATGATAAATTGAAAGTTGAGGCTTCTGTGGTCTCTATTGTATCACAAAAGTATGTACTTAATTAAGATGAAGACTACATCAATTTTGTCTCCAATATCGTTAAAACATAATAGGTAATTTGCATTCATCTATTCTAAAATTTTGAATAGTTGGTGAAAACTTCAACCCAACTCTCCGTAAAATACTGATTAATCTCTCTTTAAAATCTAAACCTTTTTAAGATTTGCATCTTTGTGCTTGGATACCAATTTCCCAATTTATTTTAACATTTTTTAAGTCAAAATCTAACTCAAACTTAACTTAACTCAATTTTTCTGAATATTATGAATATAAATAAATAATATTGATCAATCATTTTCATGCACATCACATCAACTTGAATTTACTATTCATTCAATCACGTAATTTTAACTAATCATCACTTCATATCACTTGACTACGGTTGTATCAAATCAACTTTAATTATTTTATTTTAAATATTATTTTAATACAAATTCAAAATCACGCTCAAATTTAACTCAACCAACTTTTTCAAAAGTACTCTGATTAACTAAAAAACTCAATCACAACCAAAATATTCAATCATAAACTTATATCTGAGCAACCCTTATCAGTGAAATCGTTGAAAATCTTGCTTATAATAAAGGCGGGGTTTGGTGGTACTATTTGGCAGATGTGATTTGCATTTGAATTTTCATCAAATCCTAAAAAGTCATAACAAGTCCGAGTACTCAATAATTTAAATACCTGATAATTTTTTATGACTTTTTAAAATTTCAAATAAGGACCTCAAGACTTTTTAAAGTTTTTAAAAATCTACGTTAAATACACAAAATTTTTTATAATGTTTAATATTCTAAATATAAAAATAATAAAAAGGGAAAATTATCCCAAACAATTTTCGAGGTTGCTAATTTATTTGATAATCGACTTTTTAGGTATTTCTCAAATAATAATTGTAATATTATAACATGAAATCTACACTAACAATATGACATCAACATTGACTCATTTTGATGTCATCTGCAAAGGATAAATAAAATGAAATTAAAATGCAAAAAGAAGGGTATTCTTAAGATAGTTAGACAAATGTACAGTTGGATCTTTTGGGCCATTTGGTCTGTGTGAGCCCAAGTGTGAACTTATTATCCTGCTAGGATCGTACATTTGAGCATTATCCTATTGTGATCTTTTTTAGTAGTTTCGTTTTTGTTTGTGTTAGTTGCTTTTGTGTAGTTGTAAGTTTGTTATTCTAGCGTTGCTAGCAGGCTTTAGGCGATCTTCGGATCTGCCTCCCAGCCTTTTCAGCTTTTAGCTGTACTATTCAACTTTTGGATGTTCTCTTCGCACTTTGTGCAATTTTTATTAATATAATATCTCTATCATTTCGAAAAAAAAAAGACAAATGTAGAATAAATCTTGATAAATGTCAAAAAATTAAATAGATTATGAACCATGTAGAAAAAATGTTAAGTTCACAATTATTAAATTAAAAAAATCATTTCCAATGCACAATGTAGTCTAACTAAAATATTAACTACTTACGAAATATTAAAATTTTAATTAGAAGTAAGAAAATTAATCAAATAATTAAATAAGTTAAAATGGTAAGCATAATATCTCTTCTCTTAATTGGCTAGTTTGATTGTGGAGGAGAACGAAGATGAACCACATCATTCTCTATATAGACATTACTATGTCCACATCACCACAATATTTTGATCACATTATACATTGGAGGATGAAAATTTGTGATATTACTAAATATGTTGATGTGAATTGTAATTTACCACAACAATATTTAAGCATTTGAGATAATTCTTAGGTTGGTGTGTCATATTAACACGTGGCATTCAGACGGGAAGAAGAGAGGCCGCTCCACAGTATGAATAATGGAATCGCTAGCAGCGGATATTTACTGTTCGGGAAAGTAGAGAGAAACTAGAATAAAGTTACGAAAATTGGTAATCACGTGTATGAAAATTAGTGATGGCAAAATTTACAGTTAATTCTATGAGTACGAAGATTTGGACGAGAACTTTTGTTTTTTGTTTGTTTGTTAGTTTTTTTTACTCAAAATTAGATAGTTTGAATTTATTCATGAAAGGTCAAAAATTGAACGAATTATTTGTAATACTTTTGGGGTAAATTCTCATATTCACGAGTAAATATAGTGTTTTTAATTGAAAAAATAAATTTATAAGATTCATTAGGGTAAGAAATTATTCACTCATACGGCACAATGATCTTATCCAAACAACCTAGATTGATTTGCTAATATATATCATGCATGAATTCAATTTGATTGAGGCCACATATATATTTCATGCAGCTTGTTAGATAATGGTAATAACTATTTACCTATAGTTATCTTATATCAAAATGTTTGGCTTTGTATTTGGAAATTCTATATTATATATGAAGTGTGTCCACCAAATTTTAGGTGGCCGTCGTTATATATTATCTTCAAAATACAAAGCAAATTTTATTTTAGTATTTTTTTTTAATTCTTATCCCAATTATCAGTATAATATAATAAATAAAACAACACTTTCATGGACTTTTATCAAACGATAATTTATTTAAGAATTTTCAAAAGAAAAATAAAACCACTTTTAAAACCAAATAAAATATATTTTTCATTGTGACACATGCATAAATTATTGTACAATAATTTGGGAATATAGTTTACAGTTTACACATTATTCGGTTGGCGCATTTGGTGTCAACTAACCGTGGTGGGGAGGTTAAGCTGCTTTACAATGAATTTTTTAGAGTATCAATTTTGGTCAGAAAAATTTGAATTGACGTATGTTAGATGAACAAATGCATTATTGGGACCTTTTGACCAGCAAAATTTGTAAGGGTGCTGGAAAAAAAAATAAAAAATTTGACTAGTCATATAAGTTTTTTACAACTTTTTAACTCAAAAACTTTAATCAAACTTAACTCTCTTGCTTTTTATCAATATTGTTCAATAATATCATTAATTAGTTATATAATAAAAAATTAAAATATCACTCAATCTCTCATTCAATCAATTTTATTCGAATTAACTCACTGCGTCTCATTAATCAAATCATAACCAAATTATTTGACTTCCAGTCGCACCCGTAATGCTATTTCAATTTGATTGTGTTATACGGCATGATCAAAAATCTCATATTTAAAGTTAGACAACCATATATTTTAGGGAAAATTAAACTTTGTCTAGCGAACTATTCGCATTTTTACACTTTGCCCACTCAACTTTTTCCGGTGATACTTTACCTCTTGAACTTCAAATATTCTTGCACTTAACGACTTCCGACCACCGGAAATGCAAAATTAAGAGCAAAGTGTAAAAACGCGAATAGTTCGGTAGACAAAGTGTACTCGTGAAAGACTAATTTGAGGTGTCCCTAAGGTGTAAATGACGATTTGCCTTTGATTTTGCATCTCCGGTGGCCGGAAGTCGTTAAGTACAAGAATATTTGAAGTTCAAGGGGTAAAGTGTCACCGGAAAAAAATTGAGTGGGCAAAATGTAAAAACACGTATAGTTCGATAAATAAAGTGTAATTTTTCATATATTTTAAACAAATATACCTACTTTTATACTGAAATTTGATACTTTAAAACATTGTGAACAAAGATAAGGTACTTCTTCAATTGGACAATCTTTGTAATTGTCTAATATCATACTTCTTTAAGAATCATTAATTATATTCAATCTCAATGATTAGTCCTTTGTGATAAGATAATTTTTCTGGCCTTTAGTTTAATTTACTGACACATCATATTTATTCGGCGTATAAATTGACATAATGTGTATACGATTAGATTTTAATAATAATAATAATAATAATAATAATAATCTTGAGGGACAGAGAGATAAGTTTATAATTTATATTGGCACGATAACAATAAAATAACATGTATATTAGAGCATTATTTGGAAAGGTTTAAAATTGTAAACCATGAGGTTTTGTTACTAAAGTAAATAGATTTAAGGTTTAAAAAGTCAAACCGGCTTTGCATCATCAAACCTCTACAAAACCTGAAATACGGGGAAAAAAAAAAAGAAAAGGATTTGATGAGAGAATTGAGACTCACGTATTGTCTCTGCGTAATTCGACCAGTTTCATTATATTTAGTTCTTTTTATTTTTATTTATTTATTATATAATTATATTATGTTTTTATTTTTATGTATGATAAATATATAAAATAAAAAGATTATTTGATTTTTTAAACCACTGGTTGGAAAGGCCATGGCAATTATTTGATTTTCCTCAATGTGGTTTTTTTTAATTTTATTATTTCGTTTTTGTTATTTATCAATTTGTACACTTATTTAATAAGTTAATGACTGAAAATTAAAGTTATAAATTATTTATTATTAAAAACTAAAAAACACTTAATCTTCTAAGATGATTAATTTTCATTTAACATAGCATGATAATATAATATTTAGAAAAAAAATTTACTCAAATTATAATTTTTAACATTATGCAAGTTTTGTGTATTGTAATTTCTAAGTAAAACTTTATATTGGTACGTACTTAACACTTTATAATTATAAATAATATAATGTAATTATATTATTTTATATATGCATTTATTATAAATATATGAAATATTCAGATTGAATATAAATAAAATAGAGTTATAGTTTTTAAATATTAATTAAAATATAAGAGTATAATATAATTAAATGTAAGTGGGAAACATGTGGGACCCATAAAAAGAGAGGTCTATAAAATTTATTGTTATTGAAGATTTATATGTGTAGATGTTTTGGATGATGTGACATGTTGGAAAACATAAAAAAAAAGTTTATGGAGTCTGGTTGTTAAAGTTGCTCTTATCAGCAAAATCCAAGTTCAAGTATTTGCTATTTTCTTTATAGATATTGAGTCATGCTATATGAGACATAAGAGGGTAGGGTAATTTATTTTCCAAAAATTAATTACGTGTTAGCAAGATTTTCCTTGTTAACTTTATGTGCGTTAAACGGAAAGTTCTGTTGACCTACAGATTAAATATAAACGGAGCTTAATTGGAACCCCTTTGAAGAGAACAGTAATTTATCGGCAATTTGACACAAATTAGTCAAATAACAATAATATACCCTATGAGACACAAAAGACATAAACAAATGTAGGCAATGTTATTATGAGCTTTTTGTATACTGGGTTTTCACCTAATCTTGTAAGTATTTTTCCCTTTTTTTTTGTTTCCTTTCAATACATTTGGTCAAAGCATATGATCTATGTTTGGGAGATATGGATTAACTAATTCATTATGGGCACTAGTAAACTTGATGTGAAGTAAATTGACCTAATTCAGAGTAACTTCATTGTTCAAACCCCTTCTTTTTCTTTTTCTTTTTATTTTATTTTTTCCCGAGAAAATTGGGAAAGGAATTGGTCTACCAGATAATTGCGAAAAATGAAACTACACATAAATGTTTTACATGGTAAGGTCTTCATTATGGGCCTACTGAGCTGTGAACAATAACACCCGTAAACATGGCCCAGTAAGCATACATAGCCCAGGTCTTGGATTCAAGAAAACAGACTTAAGATTAAGAGATGGGCCTCCTGCTGAAGTAAGAAGACCAAGATAAGAAACATCTCGAGAATCTGCCTCTTAATGGGAGATTACTTGGTTCGATTCTCCTACTATGATTTGCCAATTCGAATTGTAATTCAATTTTAGCAATGTTTAGTTATTTTGCTTATTGTCCATTTTATAGACTGGTGGAATGTTGAATGCGAATTGGATCACTTCTAATTGGCCTTACTGCAAAACAAAGTTGTGTAAGGTGGAATGTCACAGTCAAAATCATGAATTATTATTGGCTTTGGCACTGAGATTCAAAAGCACATGGACCTTATCTTCTAACAATGACCACTCATTTCTCCATCTCATTAATCACAACATAATCTCTTCTTTCCTTCATAAGAATACAATAAACAGTGATATCCACCAAACCAAACATATGACTCATTGTCCTGCTCTTGCCCTGCCTCTTAACTGGATAAGAATCAACTGGCTGATATTAAACCCCAAATCCTTCACTTCAAATATATCAAGAACTTGCACCAAAATTTTCTTGCCTTTTACTTTTTCTTGAAACCCTTTTCATCTAGCTAGTACTCTAAATAAATGGCCTTCTATGGCTTTAAAGAGGATCTTGATGACTACTATTTAACTCCTTACAACACCAATGGCAATTATAGTTACTATTCCTTTTCCACTCAAATTCAAACTCCAACCGAATACGATCATCCGAATGAATATTATTCCTCCTACAATGCACCTTCTTCATTACACGCTACGAATTTCAAAATCTCTTATTCGAAAATGGAATTCAACGAGCCTGAATTCGAGGAGTACGACCCCACTCCTTATAGCGGAGGCTATGACCCTGTCAAGACGTACGGAAAACCTTTCCCCCCTTCAGAAATCACGTGCTATCCTCGTTCTTCGCCGGAATCCGAGAAAAACGGGTTCGAAAATTTCTCGTATGCTTCGATTCCTTCACCGTATGTCGACAAGAAGCCTACTACTAATGGAATTAAACCGGTAGAGAGTAAAACCGAAAGTTTCGGAAATGATGACGTGGCGGAGAATGGGAAAACGGGTAATTGTGATGATGGGTTTGAAGTTGGAGAGTACGGATATTTGGATGACGTGGCACGAATGCCGTATGGGTCGGGTTTGGAAGGTGTGGATATTTGTGAGAGTTTGTTCGGTTATTGGCCGTGTTTGGCTAAGCGGGCGCGCGAACAAAAGTGCGAAAAGTGTTGTCATTGTCACGATCGAGAAAGAAGGATGGATCCATGGGAGAGTGCCGCGGATTATCTTTTCGGGAGTCCATTGGTTTATGATTATGAAAGTTATCCTCTTCAACAGCAGTCTCAGGGGAACTCATGGCTGCACTACAAGTAATGTACAATGGACTATATATATACATGGTAAAAATTTTTATTTTTTTATTTTTCATTTTTGTCTTTTTCAGTGTTGTAAGTTCTCTGTGTTTGTACTAAAACGCGGTCAATCATGCTACAGTAACATAAAGAATCCCGAATTGATTTTTTCTTGCTAGACATTCAGTTTTGTTGGTTATTGCACGTAAAAGAAAAGGGTTAAGAAAAAATGTGAAACAGGCCATGGATTTTATTTATTTATTTATTTTACAGTGATAATTGAAGCAAAATAAGTGTGTCGTTTGTTATGGGTTTGACGTGCAATTGGTGAGAGGCCAAATTGGGGATAAAATGTGACAAGTTGGGGCAGATCTTAAAGGCCAAATTGAATAATTGAACGTGTTGAAGTCTTTAGATTTGATTCAGCTGTTTGGAGCTTTTGGTGGGCGGCAAAATGATGCAAATAATAAGCTATCTTGTTGGTTTTTTGTTTTTAGTTTTACTTTGTCATCCTTCACTTGTACGTATTGATGTGAATGTATGTAGTTTATTTTCTGTGACATGTTATGTATGACATCAAAGGTTTAGTCCAGTGCTATAATGCTAGATATAGGATCATCTCTTAGCCGGAGGAGAAATTTTGACAAGTATATGGTAATTTTGAGGGGTGTATTAAAATTAGTTTAATTGGAATTCAAAATTAATATGTAGTGTATTTTCTTATTAATATTGATTGATTTGGGGATATTTTTGCTTAAAAAAATTCTAATATTGACTAATTAGGGAATAATTTTGGTAGAGATCTTTAAAAGCTAACCAAATGGAGGAAGAATGGAAAACCTAATGAGTCATGTGTACATGGCCCGTCAATTTCGAACCAAAAATTTCAATCAAACATGTTCTATTACATTTTCAGTTGAAATTAGGTTCATTTGACATTAGGAAATTCTATTACATTTTCAATTGAAACTAGGATATCCAATCGAAATTATATACGAAATTAATCAATTTTTAGAATATTCGATTGAAATTCTGATTTCAATCAAAATTATACTTAAATTGGTCTATTTTATATTTTTTCCATTGATATTGAATAATTGATACACACTAGTTGCTGGACCATTTTGAATTTTTCCCTTGCCAGGGAGGTGGGGCTTTAATGCATGAGTTGGACGGTGTAGAAGGCTATTATTTTAAAAAATAAAAAAGAAAAAATTATTCTGTTTAAAATGAATTATTATTATTATTATTATTATTATTATTATTATTATTATTATTATTATTATTATTATCATCTTCTTCTTCTTCTTTTTGTGTTAATGAAGCAACTTCAAACCATACACTAATAGAGTATCTCCAATGTATAAATGTTGTTACATAAATTTTGACAAATGTCAATCAATTAGATATTTAGATGGATTGTGAACCACATAAGATAATTCTTAGATTTACAACTTTGATTCTAAAAAATTACCTTCAATGCACAATGTAATCAAACACAATATTGTCTACTTGGCCAAAATAAAAAAATAAAAAATAAATAAATAAATAAATTAAAATCAATAGATATTTTAAATAAAGTAAAAATATTTTGCTCTTTTTTTCTTATTGGTTGGCTAGAATGTGAAGGAGAATGTGGATGAAGCACATCCTTCCTTATATTGTATACATTAACTATGTCTACTTCATCACTATATTTGTGATAACATTATGCATTGGAGAATTAAAAGTGGATAAATTGTTAAATTTAGTAATGTAAAGAACGGGTATCATTTTAAATAATTAACTTTGTTAAAATTTTAATTATTAATTTTGTATGATTTTACCATTCTATTATAAGAATATAAATTCTTTATTTTTTTTACAATTTTTTTCATGCATCCCGCGTGTTGTTCATGCGCCATTATAAAAACTAATGAATAAACTAATTATTCTATTTACCTTTACCAAAAATGTATATATTTTAATTGGAAAAAATAATATTTCATACAAATTGTTTTTTGGTATTCAAAATTATATTTCAAACTCTTACTTTCTTATTGATTTATTTTTCAATTTTTGTTGTACCATAAATTTTTTTATCAAACATTACACCAAATGATTGTCATATCATGATATAGCATATCATGATATTTGAAAATATTTTACACCAAATATTTTATACTACTATTAGTATATTTGAAAATCCCTAGGCTCTGACACTGTAATACTAGCAGCCAATAGGGATCTGAATTTATTGTATCAATTAATTTGTTTATTTATGTTTATTTATTTTAGTAAAATCCGTCGGCTGCTCTCCCTGTTTAGTAGCTTCTTCCCAATAAGTGACCACCAGTTGTATTGGGCGCTCCTAGTTTGCAGCACACTGAATTAGTTAACTAATTATTTTTTTTTCATCATTATTATTAATTAATTAGCTGCCACCTAAATAAAAATAAATAAATAAATAAACGGCATGTACTAATTAAATAAAAAAAATATGTAAGAACATGTCATTTAGATGAACCATAAAATGTCATAAAAGCATAAATCAAGGTTGCACTACAATAAATTGGAACAATACCAACAAGATAATATTTCTGTTGGGGATCACTAACGAACTAATAATATTGCATTATAATATACTTTTTACACAAATTACCAACAAAAATAAAAACAAAAACACCAACATATCATCATCAATTAAGAAATTTTTATTTATTCATTAGTATATTGGAGTTTGTATGGTGAAATATTTGTTAAAACTTTTATGGCGTAATACTCGTTAAACAAGTATGATGACGTAATCCATTCTATATATCTACTGAGAAATTGCATAAAATTTTAATTGGAACCACATATTTAGTGTAAAATTAAAAAAATGTGTTCCAAATAGTACTACACATTGTATTTTATATCATTATATATATAGAAAAAAGATAGATTTACTCCAAAAACTTAACTTGTACTTGATCAAAACTTCTAAAATCACATATTATTTACTAGCATTGGTCTGGTTCTCATATTTGATTAGAATAATTTGAGGGTGATTTTTGGGAATTTGACCAAGACTATGAAGTAATTGTGATTTTAAAAGTTCTATTTTATTGTATGGGGTGATTTTATTTGAGGCTGATTTTATAGTATGGAGCAATTTGTCAAGATGCCCCGTTAATCAACTAATTAAAATTAGTTTAAGCCTCCGTTTAATAATTTAAAATGCTGGGAACAAGATACCTCAAACAGAATATTATTATATTAATATTAAGATTCATCTTTTACTGTTGATGAGTATCGAATAGAGAAAAGTGGCACCTTATATTATGGAAGTAAAGTTGAATTAATATGTGAAGAAAAAAAGAAAAAGCGAGAGCAAATAACCTCGTAAATTCCGTCGTCCGATTGGGTGAAAAATAATGTGAAGTTTGTTCTGTTTGATCTTTAATGAGTAGAAATACTGATGATATCTCTTTTTCACATGATTTCTCTTTACATGCACAAACAAACCTTTAGCCTTAAGCCAATTGTCTCGTGATTGTTACACTTTTAAAAAATTTTCCACATATACCATTCACTTGTCTTGTGTTTGTATACTTGTTAATCATTATGATTTGCTATTACTATTAAGCGACCCAACTGTTAAAAAATGTAATTTTTTTAACAAATACACATATTTTCATAGTTGCTTTTAAAAATTGACTTTAAGAGATATGTCATTTGGATTATAAGATACACTTTTATTTAATAAGCATGAATTTATGTATTATTACAATATTAAGATTTCTCGGCTACATTTAAAATTTATGTATTATTATATAAATGACTTCTACGTTTTCGTTTATTTATCATTTTCTTGGTTGACCGAGTCATCATCTTGATTCTTGAATGTGGTTGGATAAACTTTTGAGCTTAGTTTCTGTAATTCAAACTTAAGAAAATAATTTATTCCCCAATTTAAGGCCAACTGAATTAACATCAACTAGAATATTCATACAACAGACAAACAGACCCAATAAAGAAAAGAAAATTCACGTATGGAATACAATAATCCTTCTCATAATTATTAGTTTTTCTTAGCTAGATCCCTTCTGGCAAGCCAAACAGTATTCCTCTGTCATAAGGGCCAGCACAAATCACAACACGTCAATTATTATTATTAATGATATTATTGCACATACACCACTTTGGTTGTCCAATTCTTACTACATTTTTAGTCCAAAAGTACATATTTATATTCAAAAACAAATCTATTGTATTTTATATATTTTGTTAAATTATAATATTTGATTTGGGTATAAAGTATGTGATTGACTGACTATTAAGGGGGTGATTGGATATGAATTCAACTAGTAAAAAATTAGTTTTTTTTAACTATAGTTAAGTTTGAAAAAAAGTAATATGGTTAGTTGTTAGTGGATATATTAAAATAATATTTAAATTAAAATAATTAAAGTTGATTTGATGTAAAAGTAGGAGAAAATGATTGGAAGTGATGGTTAATTAAATTATGTGAGTGGGTGAATAGTGAATTAAAGTTGATGTGATGTGTAATAATAATTGTTTGATATTATTTAATTATATTGATAATATTGAAGATAGTGGAGTTGAGTTAAAGTTGAGTTAAATTTGAGTTTTGAGTGAGATTTTTACTGTACAACTTATAAACAATCACGCCCTAAACGATCTAACAAAAAATTACCGATATTATTAAACTAAGAAGACGGTTGTTAGACAAACATATTAGTCATACTTTTTCATCATATTTTGATATTGAAATATCATGCTTATTAAATAAAAATTTTGATATTTTATAATTTAAATATGCGGTTTTATTAAAAGACCTAACAACTAATACATTAAAAGATTGCGTCCCCTTGTACAAGAACGTGTGTTGTTGTTGTTATTATTATTATTATTATTATTATTATTATTATTATTATTATTATTATTATTGTTAAAGCATTTGTGGTTAAAGAGGCTAATATGGTTAAAAAAACAAAAAAACAAAACACCAACAATTAAAAATGTAGCCCCCACACCACACAACTCTCACCATTAAACCCCTCTTTTTAATTTCACTCGCTCACTCACATTCCCAAATCCCTCAGCACAAAACCCCTCAATGGCCACGGCGGCGGCGGCGACCCTTCCTCTCCTCCTCCTCCTCCACCTCGTTCTCCTCGCCTTTCCGACATCCTCGTCGGGCTCCACAATCCACGACCTTCTCAGAAGCCGAGGTCTGCCGGCGGGTCTCTTCCCCAAGAACGGCATCAGCTCATACGAGCTCGGCCAAGATGGGATTTTGCAGGTCTACTTGGACCGGCCCTGCGTCGCGAAATTCGAGACCAGGGTTTCGTTCGAGAGCGTGGTCAGAGCCAATTTGAGCTATGGCGGGCTCATAGGAGTCGAGGGTTTGTCTCAAGAGGAGCTCTTTTTGTGGCTGCCTGTTAAGGACATCATCGTCTATGACCCTTCATCTGGGCTCATCTTGTTCGACATTGGCGTTGCGCATAAACAGATGTCGCTTTCGTTGTTCGAGGAGCCTCCGATTTGCTATCCTCAAGGTACACTTTTTTTTTTTTGCCCTTTGTTGAATTTTGCGTGTTTTTTGAGGAAGATTTGATTTTTATTTTTTCTGATGAGGGATTTGGGGGCAATGCAGGTGAGGTGTTGGAGGAGAATTTGGAAATGGGGTTTGAGTTTGAAGATAAGAGATGAGGGTGTTTTTGGAAATTTCTTTGCTTTTATCATTTTTATTTTTGCTGATTTTTGTGGGTGTGCCCTCATTTTGCAGTTTGTGTGTTCAGAATTGGAAAAGTGGAATGGGAGAGTGATTTTGTAATATAGAAGAAAAGAAGTTTTTGTAGATTTTGTAAAAAAGATGGTTACTGACTATTGGGTTTTTGGGGAGATAAATGATAAGATTTTGGGATTTTCTGAATTTGTGAGCATGATATCTGTTCTGGCTCTGCTGAAACTTCTTAATTTTAGTGCAATCTTGAAACTTGGAAATGTATCAAACAAATTAATTTTACTAGAATCTTGAAATTTGAGTACTGAAAGGTAAAAGTTGAATAGATTTATTAATTAATTGATTTTATAATAAAAATTGTTATTGATTAAAGCAACGCATGAAAAAACACAAATTGTGACAAAATGTGGATAAGATTTAGGAGCAGGTAATTAACTTAACCTGCATTAAACCAGGTAAAATATTATTCTGTTAGCTAGGGAATCAAACTGTTAGTAGAGCTCTGACATAGGGCCATATATAACAATATCTGAAGTTCAAAAATAGTACCCATAAAAGGGTGGCAGTCTATGTCTTATCAATTGAAAAGTAGTAAAAAATTAATGAGGCCCATACATTATTTATTTATTTATTTTATGCAATAAATCAAGTTTCTACATAGCTAGCTGACTCTTTGAATTTAATGCATATCTGTTTCTACAATGAACATTACTGCCTTGGGGCCCCACGGGTCGGTTAAAATAAATCATAAATCATGAACACCGTTGGGTCGAAAATAAAGAATTCAAGAGGAAGATTTTTGCTAATCAGTGATTGAATGTTGGTGTTGGTTTGAACAAAAATTTAAAGGGAAAAAAGAGTTTTCAAATGTGGTTAACAATATCATTTTTGAGGTACAATTGCAGGTGGATTCCACAGTGGCATGTCTGTTTGTTGTGGGGGCTTAATGTTCCTTGTTAGTTAATCAATTCTCTTTTCAAGTACCTTGTTAGTTAATCAATTCTAAAAAACCAAGTCATAAACACACACATATATATGCAGGACAAGTTACTGTCTGGAAATCATCAACTGTTGGGGCTTAATGTTTCTTAAAGCACCATTATGTGATATATCAATTCATATATTACTCTCATGGTCCTACTTGGCACATGCTCTCTCTCTTTCTCTCTCTATCTCTCTCTCTCTCTCTCTCTCTCCCTCTCTCCCTCTCTCTCATTATTTTTGATTTTGTGACTAAGTCCACAGGTATAGTCACTCACTGCTTGGGTGATTTTGTCAACAGAAAAATATAAAAATAAGTTTTTATCATTCTTTGCATTTCTTACAACTGATGCATATCTTAAACTGACAATAACCAAAATAGAAAGAAATAAAGGTAGTGGAAGTTTGATAATAACTATAAACAATGACATTTCAAAAATGAAAAACCCCCTTATATTGTGAATGCCCAACGAATTAATTAAACTTTGAAGGCAATCTGCTTTATAATTTTGGAAAAAACATATTGGGTTGCTTCTGGATACACATCGCATTTCAGGGGTTGATATGTAGTTATAAAACTTCACCTGAGCAGATGAAGTAAAATGGGTTACTACTCTGAAAGTGGTGATGCATGTATCAGTTAGATCAAGTCAAGAAACAACACATCTAGCAAACATGAAATAAAGTATGAATGTTGATTTAGTATATTCACTGGAAATCATACTGTTTTTCCTGATTCCATTGTTCGTGTTCGGTATCAATCTCTTCGAATTTGATCTTCTCTTGATCATCACCATCATCTTCATCACAATTTGGCTCAATTTGGTGTAGTTGGTTGATAAGCTCTTCCACAGCATTTTTAAGCCCCTCAATGTAAGTGACTGCTATTATGGAAACTTCTACTCATCCATAAAACCGACCACATACGTAAAAACCAGAAATTTAGGAGGCGCTTGTTTATGGAATAATTTGTTCAAAATGAGTTATTTTGGTTAACCATAGTTAATTTTGAAAAAGGTGTTATGGTTAGTTGTTAGTGGAATTTTAAGAATGTATTAAAATAATATTTAAAATAAAATGATTAAAATTGATTTGATGTAAAAGTAGGAGATAAATAATTGAAAATGATTGGAAATGATAGGTAGTTAAAATTATGTGAGTGGATGAATAGTGAATTAAAGTTGATGTGATGTGTAAAATTTAATTATATAAATAATACTAATTATAGTAGAATTGAGTTAAAGTTGAGTTAGATTTTGAGTATGAATTTAATGGGAATGAAATATTTAATTTATAAACAAGCATGCCTTAGTTTAGTTAAAGAAAGCCAATGTCCCAAAAAAACTACAATAAAAGTCTTATTCTAGGTTGTGCATGACCCTTAACTAAACATAAATATTTCGAAAAATCCCTCAAGTTCTGAAAATAGGCTCATTTTTGTTTTAGTTAATCTCCAACTTCTAGAACAAATGCCAAAAGAAAAAAATAATAATAATAAAATAAAATAAAATAAATTAAAATAAAATAAGGTTTTGAATTTCTTGTTGTTGGAATATCACTTGTGAGTTATCCCACATTGATTTGATAAGGTAAATGAGCCTAGTATATAAACCTAGTGGGCTACTCCTCCCATCACCAATTGATTTTGGGATGAAACCTCACTTGGGCTAACTCTCTTATGGTGCGCTTCACCTGTGTGGGACCGCACTCGTTTTACCCCCGTTTGACACTTGCATTTGTAACAATGGGGACTAAAGACCGGAGCACGTATATCTATCATTGTGTATCTTGCGTTGTCTCCTCTCGTCTCCGAGATCATAGTTGAAAAATAATTTGTCATTGTTAATTGTTAAATTGTAACGAATTCGTCATAGTATATGTACATTTGGGATGAAAATTAAGAGTGTCATTAATAAGTGAAATTTTCGGTGATAAGAATAAATTTTGTCACTAACAACTATGAAATGAGAAATTTTGACACAATAACTCTCATCGTAAAAAAAAAAAATATTTGTTATAAAAAAATGTAATTATTACATAATGATAGACAATATATGATTTCATAAATAGAATATTTTTCAACGACGAAATAAAAATTGTCATTATTACATACCAAATTGAGAAGAATTATTCTTGTCACACAAAAAAGTGTTATAATGTGTTATGTAGTGACAAAAGTAAATGTTGTCATAAAAATAATATAAAAAAAACATTTTCATTTCCACCAAACAAATTATGACAAAATTAGTTCGCGAAAAACTAAATCATCACAAAATACGAAATTTCTTAGTATTTTTCTTGATCTTGGTAGCCTTCGACAGGCTCTTGTATAAAAAAAGGCCCGTGAGTAGCCAAATCTTGAAATAAAAACCTTCTTGTTTCCTTACTAAATCACTTAAAATCATTGTTTTAAATAGCTCGCTACGTAGCTCGCTATGTAGCTTTTTTTTCCAAAAAACGCGACGTAGCGTTATACATTTAGCATTTTTCTCGAAAAGCTTACACGAAATGCTGAAATGACACGCTTTTTTAGGCTATTTTGGGTTATTTCACGCTATTGTGTGCGATATTGCGCTATATTTCTGCAATGATATTTAAATAATAAAATATTTCAAAACTCCTATTTTAGAGATTAGAGTCATATTTTCAAATGATAACTAAAACCTAAAATTTTGATAATGATATTAAAATAAAAGTTTGAAAATACAAAATTCTAAGTTGAATAGTGCAATATTTATCGGTCCATTTTTATTATTTCATTTTAATTTTCGATATTTAACATTTAAATAAAGAATAAAAAGATCATATATAGTGGTTGAAATTAAGCTATAGTTAAACCAAAGTAATAATTAAAATGTATATATTTAAAATAAAACTATGACTTACCTTATTATATTTTCGTTGTTTGTTTTACTTTTTAGTATGTTTGCTATAATATTTAAATATTTATATTATGATATTGACACTATAACATTTGTAGAAAAAATTCTTAGATGTTATTTTTGAATTCATTCAAATATTATGATATTTTTTTAAATCAACCATCCAGTTTTATTATATACAAATATATTTATAATATTTCGATAAAAATAACTTTTTATACTCAAATATCTTACGCAACACGCAACACTATTTACGTTAGCAGTATAAAGTTCAAAACGCGACGCATTACGCTATACGCGTTTTAAAACACTGCTTAAAATACACTAAATTATACCCTAAATAACATAGTAACACATAGGCAGAAAAACAATACGAATGGAAGCTGTTGATTCCTTATACTCGGTCATGATAATATAGTTTATCACGTTTTTGTGTCCATGCAAATTAGTTTATCACGTTTCGAATGGGCCTTTAATTTCCTAATGATGGTTTTAAAACGCGTGAATTTTCTTCCTTCGGACCAACCTCAATAATTTGAGCAAGTGTTGTGGTTCAAACATGATGATGAATAATGTTTGTAATTGGTCGCTATAAACTACAAATGAAACTGGCCATACAAAATTCTATCTCCATATGTTCCATGTGATCAGTTCAAATTTATGCGGCAAGTTTCATTCGGGCAAATAATGGTCAATTATTTGTTTTATTTCATTCAATTTTTTTTAGTAACTTTAATCCTTATGCAACAAACAAATTTTTTATGATTAAATATTTTATTTTTATATTTTTATTTTTTATTTATATTTATTTATTTAATTCATTTTTTCAACCTATATAATGAGTTACATAGTATCTATTCAAATATTTAGATATATATATATATATTTTCATAATTACTAAGTGCTATAATTTAAATTATTATACCTCTTTTCTTAACTTATTTTTCATTTATAAAGTAGTATATTAGAAAAAAAAAATATTTTTTAAAAATAAATAGTTTTAAAATGTACATAGATACTTCTAAGGTGAAATTTATAGTTCTGAATTGCACTCAACCATCACATTTTATTTTTATTAGTATATTATTTAAATTTCAATAGTATTATCACTTCATATGATATATTCAATGGGGATGTACCTTTTTATACTTAAATTGACTACATTTTAGAAACTTTTATTAATATTTTAAATTATTTATTAAGTTATTATGATTTAAACATAGTTATTCTGATTATTTAATTAAATTTTTCAAGTACTTTTGAATACTGAATATAATTAATTAAATTAATACCTACGACCATAGATGATAATATATTTAATCAAATCAATTTTCATAATAATTTTTTGAATTGTATCAAAACATTACTATTAAATTACTATAAGATCTTATTGAAAATATATCTAATAAATCTACGGTCAAAACTTCAATTTAAGCTAATTGTAGTTAGTGAGTAACAGTCATTGAGTGTATAAAAAAATTATATTTTTCATACATAAGATTTGCTAATAAATAAATATTAATTAAATACCAAATATAGACGAAAAAATTTCCCGCCCAAAATCATGCCAATTATGGCAATAAAGATTGGTCCATTATATAGATATAGATATAGATATAGATATAGATGATACGTCAAATTAACCATCTCTAGATTCGATTTAACATTTATATTGCCTATATAAATAAATGTACGTATTTAAATTTTAATAAAAAAAATGAAATATATATTAATATTAATTAGAAAATAATTAGATTATTTTCAACTAAATAAATATAATTACCAAGTTCATTGTATAATATGAATTGAAAAAAATATTATAATATAGAAGAGTAAGTTGTACAAGTGACAATTGCCATTTTAAATATAACTAATATTAAGTGTTTTTAATAATTATTTGAAACATAAAATAAAAACTTCTCTTTTTTTTAAAAAAAAAAAATAAGTATAAGTTTTTTTATTTACACGTGTATAATATAACGGTGTTGAACTCTACTAGTATAAAAAAATAAACTAATTATACTTAATATGGCCAAATATGAATTTTTTTCAAATTATAGTATTTTAACCCAAATTTCCCCATCACTTCTATTATACAAAGAACATATTTAGCATGCCAACTAACATTATTTGGTGATTGATTTTGAAAGGTATACAAAGTTTCTCTGGCTATATATATATAATATACGATATCACAAAGAGGCCATACTTAACTTAAATACCCTTTTTCAAGTTAACCAATTTACTAGCAAGAGCTATATTTATAATTAGTACACACGGTTATTTCTGCAATGAAACTATTTGTTCCCTTACACACATATAAAATTGTAAATCCATGTTGTGCTCCAAGAATCCATGAATTTGTAAACCTCGTACCATTTTTGCTTTGTTTAAATTAAAAACAACTGTTCATGTCCAACTTGTAACCACAAACATATATATATATATATATATATATATATATATATATATCTTAAGCATTTCATCTAATTCAAGCATTTCATCTAATTCATATATCCCCTGTAATTATTGCGTAAATCTCAGAGGATCATGGAAGCAAGAAGATCGGGAAATTACGAAGCAAGCGTTTGGGATGATGACTACATTCAATCGATCGGCTCTCCATACTCTGTAAGATGCTTACGTGGCGCCTTTTAATCAAAAGCTTATACTTTGTGAGAAATTTCATTTATATATGGAGATGCAGGGGAAAGAGTATGTAAAACAAGCTGATAAGCTGAAAAGCCATGTGAAAATCATCATAGACGAGACCGAAAGCCAGCTGGACCAACTCGAATTCATTGATAATCTGCAACGGCTTCATATATCGAACCATTTCGAAGATCGAGTGAAGACTATACTTAAAAACATTTACCAAACAATTGAATGCCACGAACAGTATACCGACAAGGACTTGCATGTTACAGCCCTCAAATTTAGGCTTCTCAGAGAACATGGCTATCATGTGCCCCAAGGTACAAATTAATAACAAAATAAATCATTAAAAAAAATAATAACACATTAGTTCTTTATATATCAAAATCTTTAACTGTTTCAGAGGTTTTCTGTGGATTTACGGACGAGTTTGGAAATTTCAAGGCGTGTCTTGCTAGTGATGTTAAGGGCATGTTGTCTTTATACGAAGCTTCTTTTCTATCGGTCGAAGGTGAAGATTTATTGGATTCGGCAAAAGATTTCTCGACTCATCATCTTAGGGAGATGGTCGAGGGAATTAGGGACTCGAGTGTAGCCGAGCAAGTGAGGCATGCTTTGGAGCTCCCACTACACTGGAGAGTGCAAAAGCTTGAAGCCAAATGGTTCATAAATGTGTATGAGAGTAAATTAGATGCCAACCTTATTTTGGTCCAACTTGCAAAACTGGATTTCAACATGGTACAAGTTCTATATCAGCATGAGATTAAGCAACTGTCAAGGTAGAACTTCTTTTCTTATTTATTTTTTTATTTTATTTTATTTTTTTGTCTCTCACAAAAGTGGTATAATATATAATAGTCTAATTATGCATATGTGTCACGTGCAACATTAATACTTTCAATACTGTTTTCAGAGTCTGGTCATCGGGTCAATTGTAAAACCGGATAATTAATTGTAACTAATTAAATATATACGATATATATAATATTTTTTCTCCTATATATTAATAAAAATAAATAATTTTGATGTAGCATTACTCTGTGAACAATACTATGTCCAAATTTAATGAACAACCTCATATTTGATTCGCTNTGATTTGGCAAATAGTAAACCATCCTATACAAAATTTGGTGAGGCATGTTAGGGAAATAATACATAATTTTGGTGCTGAATTGCAGGTGGTACAAAGAAACTGGTCTCGCAGAGAAGTTGGGTTTTGCGAGGCATCGGTTGGCCGAGTGTTTCCTGTGGGCCGTGGGGGTCACGCCCGAACCTCAATTTGGGTTTACGAGGGAGATTTTAACTAAGATGACTGTGCTAATTACATATATTGATGACATATACGATTTATATGGTACCTTGCCTGAACTCCAAGCCTTCACCCACGCCATTGAGAGGTTGGTTGAATTATAAACATATTTTTTAATACAAATTCTTATATGATGTGAATAATATATATATATATTTATGTGTCAAATATTTGTTGTTTGGTAGTTTATAAAGTACTATATTTTTTAATAAAAGCATAAATATTTATTTAGAAAAAAAAAATCCATTTTTCAATCTTATATGAGAGAGTCAAACAGTTAAACGAGGTTGATCCATCATACTCTTTGAACAAACATGTATACTCAGTGACGGATCTAGGAATTTCACTCAGGAGGGTCCGATTTTTAATGTTAAATAACGAGTTTGTAGTTTAAGTCAAAACGCTCATTTCATATAAAAATGTATTTACTATGTATATAAATATCGATATGTGTACCATCAAATTTTTAAAAACATAGAATTCGTATCACCCTCAAACTTTTAAAACATATATATAAAAAAAGAGAGATTTCATGAATTTGTAATTAAGCTTAACATCTATAATTTATGAAAAAATAAGTTTTTGTGTTGAAAAATTGATTTAAATTGAAACTTCAGCACATTTCATAAAGTTTTTGTTGGTGGGAGCTTATCAAATAAATATTTTTTAAAATAAATAAAGTTAAAAATATGTGATTACACAAAATAAAAAATCAATATTTAAAAACTTAACAATTCAACTAAATACTCGATTTTATAAATCAAAAAATCAATTTACAATTAAAACCGAAAGAGTAAATCATTATAAATATTTTTAAAAACTCATTTAGAAATTTAAAAATATAATGATTATTTGTACATTTTCTATAAAATAAATAATATTAATGCTTTATATTAAAATAGTATAGAAATAGGTTTTAATTATTAATATATTCTGAATATTTTTAAATTTATATACACAATTTATAGAATTTTATATATAATTTATAGAATTATATATATATATATATATATTGACTTTTAAAAAAAAATTCAGGGGGGGCCATGGACCCCCCTGGGCCTCTTGCAGCTCCGCCCCTGTGTATATTTACAATATCAAATGTTATACTTCTATTTTTATTTATGTTATTTTTTAAAGTATGACATTTTCTAATGAAAGTATGAACAATTGTGAAAATAGTATGTCGTTCTAGCTATCATTGTTTTAATTAGACCTGCATGGTCAGTGGCTCATCGGGGGGCTGGCACCCCGCAAGTTCACTTTATTCAATTCGTTTATTTTATTTTAATTTTAATAAATTAATTATGAATTGCCATATCCCTTAACATTGATTAACAGTTTGTTATATCAGGTGGGACATCAATGAATTGGACAATCTCCCCGAGTACATGCGGATCTGCTTTTTAGCTTTATTCAACTCCGCTAATGAGTTGGCTTATCACATTCTAAGGGACCAAGGTCTCAACATAATTCCCAACTTGAGGAAATTGGTATAGAGAACACCCTCAAATTAATTTCTTGATTATTTATGCTTTTACTATTGTCAATATTGGCATTAACACTTAACAACAATGTTGTTGTTTTGTGTTTTTCAGTGGGCCGAACTGAGTCGAGCTTATTATGTAGAGGCGACATGGTTTCACAATGGCTATTTCCCGAGCACCAATGAGTGTGCGAACACGGCTTGGATTTCAATAGGGGGGCCTATCGCTTCGTTTCACGCTTATTTTGCCATCTCAAACCTCATTGATGAGAAAGAGTTGAGAGTCTTAGAGCAATATCAAGGTATCATCCGTTGGCCGTCCATGGTTCTTCGATTGGCCGATGACTTGGGAACTACATCGGTAAGAATATATTTGTATAGGCTGCAAACGAACCGAGCAGTTCGCGAGCGCTCCGAGTCAAAGCTCGGCTCGAGCGGCTCGAGCATGTTATCGAGTCGATCTTGAGCATAAGTTTTGGAAGGTCGAGCTGCTCGCGAGCGGCTCGAGATATGTAGTAAATTACTAAAATACCCCATATGTATAAATAATACAATATTTTATATATGTACTTAATGGTAATTTTACTTGAAATTTGAGTCAAACTCGAGCCGAGCTCGAGCAATCTTTCGAGCATTTTGATTTCAATTGAGCTCAAGCAGGTAAAAGAAATCAATCTTGCTCGTTAAGGCCAATGCTCGACTCGGCTCGTCTCGTTTGCAACCCTATCATTTGTAGTTCGTGAAAAGATTATATCTTGAATTGGGAAGTTAATTTCTTTTGTGTTCTATTATAGGATGAAATGAAAAAAGGAGATATCCCAAAATCGATTCAGTGCCACATGCATGAGACGGGATGTTCGGAGGAGGATGCTCGTGAGCACATTAAGCACCTTATCGATGTGAACTTGAAGAGAATGAACAAAGACATTATGATGGAAAAGCCCGTCAAGAGTTTTGGTACGACCGCCATGAATCTTGCTCGAATTGGGCTCTGCATCTATCAATTTGGAGATGGTTTTGGGGTTCCTCATAATGAGACAAAGGCTAATTTGGTCTCTCTCGTTGTTAAGCCTATACCTATGCCATGATGACCAATTATATCTTACCATATTTTATTTTAATGTATTATTATTGGATGATATTTATGTGCACAAACCAAGAAATTGAGTAAATAGACGGAATATGAGACGCTGCAATTGTGCATTAGTTCATCTATTAATGTTGTAGTTGAATTTATTCTGATACAAAAGGACGAAAACGAGACAGTAGCTTAATTTTGAGGTCTCACTTTATTAGTATATTTTATCTTCATCTCGGTTTTTTTTTTAATTTTTATTTCTTTTTTATCTCCTTTTGACTGTCGAAATTTACGAGCTTACACGACCACTCAATATATAATTACCAAACACCACGTAGGATCAAAACATTCTACGAATCCTAAAAACCGCCTTAATGGAGTTTAAATAGTCCTTGGCATATCAGGTAGAAAAATAATCGAGGCACAATAACACGTACAAATGAGAAACGGACTCAAAAAAATCCATCAATTAAACACCAAGATTTCATCTTAAAAAGTTCCAATGCACTAATCAATCAATACTGACGTTCAATGATTATTCCCTGAACAACAACTCGTCTTAGGACCTATAATATCCGCTAATAACCACCACACCATTAATATTAAAAGTTTAAAACAATTGAACTCGCTCTTATGTCCCCAGATTTTATCAGGCCTACCCAATCATGATTCGAGCCAATCGAGCCTTCACTGAACTTTCTTTCACCAAAAGTCCCCATTCTCACAGAGACCCTCATCGATTTCAGTAGCCATTGATCTGAGGCCTCGATGTGGGACCCGTCAGCCGGGAAAAAGGCACCTGACCCCGACCCGAAACTCCCCTGGAGGCTGCAGGATCTGATACAGACTTTGAGAAGGCTTGAGCAAGCTCGACTGCCGAAGCAGCTTTACCGTACCGCACAGATGGGCCTTGACCGAGCCCTTCTGGGCCCACGGGCTTGCGCCAGGTCTCGGGCGATGGGGCCCTGTCCTGCTTCTGCTGCTGGTTCCGGTTCTTATCAACTTCCGGTCGATTATTCTTGTGGATTTCATTCGGCCTGTTCCTCCTGTGAGGATCGAATTTTTCAGGGTTTGGGTACTTGTTGGCTATCTTTTGGTAGGAGGAATTGGTTTCAGGTTTTTCGTTATGGCGAGAAGGCGGCAAGTGTGTGGGCATGTCGGCTTTGGGCGTGGTTGCTTTTGCTCTTTACGGGTGTCATTTATTTAATACAAAATAAAATATTTAAGTTAGAGAAAGATCTTAAAACTTTTGAGATCGTATATAAAGTGGAGAAAAGTAGAATGTGGTTTTACCTCAAGGGGGATTGAGACTCGTAACTGCTTACATTATCCTCGATTCCTCGCTCCTTCAGAACCTGGAGTTGGAATTACTATGTCATGACAAAAAATCTTTAACTAAATCCGGGATTAAAAAACATAAACACGGGGATTGGCTAAAAAGACCATGGAAAGCACATTGGGCCATTTGTAGAAAGGTCCTATGTGAAAGGAGATGCCCAAAAGTAATCAATAGGGAGATGATAAATTGGGTCAGGATTAATTCAGAAGTCAAATCCGGGGCAGTATGAATCACTTTTCTGTGCTAAGATATAAATGAACTTACCAATTCTCGCGGGCGAGCTCCCCCAAAAACAGTCCCTCTGTAACAAATATAAATGTGGAGATAGAAATGTTAAAAAAAATAAATTATCGCTGGAGAGGGTTAAGTTTTAAAATAGAAAATAGATAAAGGAAGAAAATGTCTACGGCAGGGGAAAAAAGCTATTTAAACAATTATTTTTTTAATAAATCAGATTAACTACTATTCTCAGTTCAATTCAATCTGATATATTTATTTCGATTACTATTACCACTATGGAGCATCAAATTACACTTACATCCTATTTCAAAGTAGGTAACAGCTATTCCTTTCCCAGTTTTCCTATGGTGCCAACTGCAGGCTCCATAGAGAAACTGCTTTCCCCATATCATATCATCCATGTTATTACAATTCTTACACACTACAAATGCAATGACAGGACAGGTTAGCCCTCTTGCTAACCTTGTTCAAACTGAATCCAAAACAAAAGCTTTCAAGAGACAAGGTCATCCCATGACAACTGTAACCAAGCTTAAGGTAAAAAGCTTCTGAATTCTAATAGAACTCTGTGGCATAAAGTCACACTCGTACCAAAGTACATTGGAACTGCATGTCACCGACTCATGCAAATTCCATGGATAAAATGCATTTTCCCATCAATTTTATAAAATTCACCAGTGCTATTTCGTTTCCTCTAAACTACAAAAGTTTTTCCCGATCTTCTACTCCATGCCATCAAACCCCCTGACTCTGACCCAAAAAATAAAATGCAGCTATAAACAATGGGACCAATATACTGATGAACTATGGCTTGAGCAAACGGTAAACTACTGATACATCATGCTAACAATGAAAAATCATCATTGCAGGAAGGGTCAACACTGAACCCAATCGGACATCCCAAAACACTAAAGACAAGACACCAAAACCCAAGTAAACAGGCACTATCACACTGAGAAACAAATACCCAGACAGAACCTGCCAAATAGGAAGAATCCTGCTATGGCATTCATATGACATAGTATCTCATGTTCGTCAAAGTACAAATCAGTCCACATTGTCATTATACGAACGATAGAATCCATATGATACAGCCCACATTTTTGCACATGAAACAACCAGAGTTGCAGATACAAGTACCCTAGCAATCAGTAAATAAAGACAGCCAGAATACATCTTAATTATCCAGATATTGCTAAGCATATACTCCTTAATATTTCCTTTCCATATTCTTGCTTTTATTTCTCCCCTTTTATTCCTTTCCAGATATTACTACGCATATGTTCTTTTTCTACAATAAGTCATGAATTTCAATGAGAGATCTATCATCAGGTAAATTAGCCAGATCATAAGAGAATATTTTTTATCAGCAATTACATGGAGAAGGAAACAACTAATAAACAAGCTAAAGGCATAATTTTGGATCCATGGACCTTTTGGATTCATTGTTTCCTTCCGGTTGCTCAGTAGTCTGCGATCGTGGCTTCAAATTCAGTTTTGCACGCTCTGGGGCTCGATCGTCAACCACCGGTCCAGCAGCACCAGAGTGTAAGGAAATTTTAGGCTCATGTACAGCATAGCTATCCTCCACAGGAGACGGATTACTAGTCTGATTGCAAAAATGGAACTCCAGAATCATGAGCAATGATCCAACACAGCAACAGCAGATTAAAACTTATATGAACTCGGATAAGAAAAATAAAGGAACCTAACTTTTCAAACATACCTGCTTATAATAATCAGTCGGCAGCTCCACATTCTCAATCGGTTTAGATCTTGGGAGTAATTTCAATTTTGGCCGTTCAGATGATTCTGAAGGCACTACCGACGGTGGCCCGTTCACAGCAACTGACATGTTCCTCTCGAACGAATCCATGCGAGAAGTGGATCTAACCCTATCGTGAGATGGCACTTCTTTTCCATAGCCCGGGCTACCCAACACTTCCGGCCTATCCTGTGTTTTCACACTGTAGGCTTTCTCCTCATGCACAGAAACCTCGGTATCTTTTGGAAAATGAACATGCTGTTTGGAGTTCCACCTGCCAGACGAGATCTTCTCTAGAGCACTCGCGTGGGCCAATTTAGTCTCAGCATCAGGAGCTGACCATGCAGAAGGAACGTGCTCTTTTATTCCGGCAGCCTCTTTCCTTATTCCCCAAGCATTTGGGTACGATCCAGCCGCTGCCTGCCCGGAATTACTGCCAATGACCGGATCATTCGACCCATAACTGCTGTTGCCGCTAGAAGTTTGACTGTTAGACCTCATTTTCGGGACTTCACTAACCCTCCCAGCATAAGATGTAGCAGGAGTTGAAGCAGCTTGGCTACCAACTTTAGTTTCCACAGGGTGGCTGAGCTGAGGATGGACATTTTCATCAAGTATAGGTCGACGCTGGCCTGATGGCCCTTCTAAAGGCTTTCGCTCGTCTTCATCAAAATTGCGGCCTATATGAGGACCATAGCTCATGAATGGAGCCTTTTCGTCAAGGTTCCTAATTGAACCGGCAGAGGCAGGCCGGGCTCGGTGCTCAGGCCTTCCTGCTGAACTACCCCATGACATCTGCCGATCGAATCCAGAACGATCTACGGGCCTCATGCTTCTGCCAATTAACAAAAAATAAAATAAAAAATGAGACTATTTTGGAATCTCACCACCTATCAATATTCGATATTTCGATTGGTGGAGTTCACTCTGCAACCCTATAGAGCACACAGAAGCATAGACAAAATCACAAAATACGAATGAATGATAGGATAAGGTAGAAGTATTATTAAGGTTCAGCTGCCAGAGATCCAAATCGGGTATATCTCGAAGAATCAGATCTAGGTTATTGATGTAAATAAATCTAATGCCTCATTCACAAATCCCCATCTGAAAAAAACTGGAACTCTCTTTTCCATGGAAGATGTAAATTAACAACACCCTTTCATAACACCACAATAAACAATAAACATTTCAATCATGAATAGATTTATCAAAACGAGCCAAACGAGAGTCAAATTCAAACAATCAGATTAGCTTCAGAAGATAACATTTACGCCGAACTCATTCATTCACGATCTAAACAGGTAAATTAGGAAAGAGACTCACACGCCAGGCGCAGATGGCAGACGAAGATCAGAAGGAATAGAGCCGCCATGGAAGTCCTTCAAGGTCATCGTCGCCTTCTTCTTCGACATTCTCTCCTAATTTTTTTTTTTTTTTTTTTTTCTAACCAAACTATCCGATAAAATTAAAATCGAATTTAATATATATACAACAGATTATGCCAGCTTAATAATGTTGAGCAATTTTAAGTTTTTAACCTTCGAAAGAAGGTTTGGTAGAAAAAGTGCTAAGAACTAGAGATTTTTTGCGTAGCGCCCACGGGCAAATCTAGAGCAAATAACGCTTCAAGGTGTTGTACTTTAAAAGGCTGCTTATTTATTCATTCTCTTTTCTATTTTCGTGTTGTACGTTCACTAGTTTATTATTTACTTTCACTAGTTTATTAATTTATTTTTTATTTTTCTTATATGTTCAATAATTGACGAGCGTTTTCGATTCTTTTTGTAACAATTATTAGGTCCTTTTGTATTTTTCTTGTCACGGTTATTTCACTGTTCATTTTCTTGTCACGATTATTTCGCTGTTCATGGAGGGCCAAAAACCCTTACCTACAAATGGTGAAAATTAAAATTTACAACATGTAATGGAAGGGTGGGGGATTAAGGTCGTATCATCACCATATATATAGTTAAGACTCTACTTAGGCCGAAAAAATCACAGGTCTACATATGTCCAAATAACAAACAAAAACAAAAACGAAGAAAAAAAAAATAAAAAAATAACAAACAAAACGAAAAGCCTGAACCTGGACTAACAAGTGCCCACGTGAGCAGTCTGCACCACAAAGTGGGCTAAACCACAAAAAATATAGAATGGCTACTGAAATTTGAACGAGAGGTAGCCAACTTTGTCCATTCGCACAATAGTATGGAGGCGGAGAGGAGCGTCGTCCGAGTGGAAAGGGGGGGCTCTGGGGAGTGGAGGCACCGAGGTTGGCCGGGTAGTCAGCGGGTCGGTTCCCCTCGCGAAAGATTTGCGAGATCCGGCAGTAAACAGACTAAAGTGTGGATCTGATGCGCATGAGCGGGTGCTGAATCTGCCACGAGCTCTGGTGGCCCGAGATCAAGAGGGTGGCGATAGCGACAGCATCCAGCTCAATCCAAATGTGAGTAGAGATAGAGGCTGCAATCTGAAGACCAATTTGAAGTGTCTGAACTAAGGCTGCAAACGAGCCGAGCCGAGCCGAGTCGAACATTGGCCTTATCGAGCAGGGATTGATTTTTTTTTTTAGATGCTCGAGCTCGAGATCGTCGAGCTCGATTTATGAGGCTCGAGCTCGACTCGATAAGAAAATACAAAAGCTCGAGCTCAGTTCGAGCTCGACTCGAAATCAAATGCTCGAGCTCGACTCGAGTTCGGCTCGAAATTTTTTAAGTGAAAGTACCATTAAGCACTTGTGTTTTACGATTTAAATATATATAAGGGGTATTTTAGTAATTTAATATATATCGAGCCGCTCGACAAGGCAAAATATGGGCTCGAGCTCGACTCGAGTTCGGTCAAACTCGAGCTTGAGTCGAGCTTTGACTCGAGCGCTCGCGGGCGGCTCGTGAGCCGCTCGACTCGTTTGCAGCCCTAGTCTGAACCTCTGCGTAGGCCTGAAGAAAGCGTGGAAGACGGTAATGAGAGCTCTGCTGTGATCCCTAATCAGGCCCCCGCCTCCGACGCCTCCGGTGTGTCAGTCGAAAGATCCGCCAGTGTTCCGCTTAAGAGGAGTCGAGTCTCAGCCAAACAACGGCTTTGGGGTGTGGGTGTTGGACATGCGGCAGCGGAGATGGCATGAAGCGATAGGGCGACATGCAACCTGTCCAGTCTCTAGGCGTGAGTCTGCCAAGAGCTGTGAGGAGGGATAGATGTCGATCAACCTGCAAAACAATGTGAGAGCACATAAAAGTAATATATCTTTATGTTTCACATTATTGTTCTCTGACCAGATGAACCACATGATTAGACAAGGAACGTATCTAAATTGTTGCGCTGTGAGAAAAAAACTCTCACACTCTCCTTGCAACCTCGGTCTCTAAAAACAAATGGGAAAAACAAAGTCTCATTTTAAAAATCACCGACTTCGGTACAACAGTAACACCAAAGAAACCCCCTTACCCTGCAACACAAAGTCGATCGAAAACCTGAATATATATATATATATATATATATCTTTACGCGCGTGATTTTATTTATATGAATTTATAATCATAATGCATTTGAATACATTTTATTTTACCCAAAAAATAATTTATGTTCAAAAATTAAAAACCATGCATAACACGTTGGAAAACATTATTTTTATTTTTATATATCTCACCGATTTTATTCTTTTTTTTTGTTATTCTTGTAATTATACTACGCATAGACTAAGATTGCAAATAAACTACTGTTATCGGTCATAGTTTAATTTTTCAGATGTAGAGTCAAATCAATATCATTTCAGATGATCTTAGGAGTGTACTCGTTTGTGATTTCAAGTAATATTTTGAAACTTTTTTGAAATTCAAGACTTTTTAAGATTTTCAAATTTAAGAAGAATGTTGTGAAATCTTAAGTATGGAGGCAGGACTTGTAGTGAGATTTCATACATGTTTTTTTCTTTAGAAAAAAGAATGTTGTGAAATCTTACATATGGAGGCAGAACTTATAGTGGATTTCATACATGTTTTTTTCTTTAGAAATCCCAACAAATCTTAAAAAGTCTAAACTAATCATAGTGTCAAATAAGTTAAATACTTCAAAATTTTGTAGAACTTTTTAATAAAATCTCAAATGAATACCTCAAGACTTTTAAAAGTCTTATATTTCTAAACCAAATACACCAAGATTTCTGAAGTCTTAAAAAGTCTTTAGAAATTCCAAATGAATATTTTAAAAATAATATATATTCTTAATCACTAATGGCATAATTGGCATAATGGAATGAAATTTCATAAGAATTGAATAAATAGAAGAATGGAATGATTATGGAAATGGAATGAAAAAAGTTTCGTCATTGATGTGTTTGGTATGCAGAAGGAATAAGACTTGAATAGAATGACATTATCATTTATTATAAAAATAAATAAAAGTTTTTTTTAAAAAATAATATACTTTTAATAAATTATATATAAATGCTTTTTTAATAATATATAAAAATAAAATAATATACTTTTAATAATATATAAAAATAAAATAATATATTTTTAAATTATATATAAAAACTTTTTTTGGTTTTATTTTTATATAAATATTTAATATATCTACAATAATATTTTTAAGTTGATTCTCCGACTCATCAACCAAGGTCAATAGGTAGGATGACAGGATTTGAACCCGTGACATTTTGTACCCAAAATAAACGCGCTACCAAGCTGCGCCACATTCCTTCAATTGTCCTACGGTGTCTTTCTGATCAATCCAGAGATGATTTGGATTCCATTAGTAATGAGAAAGATCCACCTTATTCACAACAACAACACTTCTTCCACGAATAGGTGTTCGCCATGGAGAAGGCATTTCTGGAACCAGCTGCAAGCGAAGAAGCCAAACCTAGTCTTTGATCGGCCCGTTCTCAATTGCATCGATCTTCCACAATAATATATTTTTAATAATATATAAAAATAAAAAGTAATATATTTTTAATAATATATATATATATATTTTTAATAATTAAAAAATAAATAAAAGTAAGTTTTCAATTTTTTATTTGAATTTTATTTTTTAAAATAATATATTTTTAATAAATTTAAAAATAAAAAGTAATATATTTTTAATAATACATATAATATATTTTTAATAATATATTTTTAAAAGTAATAGTATATTTTTAATATATAACAAATAATATATTTTTAATAATATATAAAAACAAAATAATACATTTTAAATTATATATAAATACATTTTTTTAGTTTTATTTTTATATAAGTATTTAATATATCTAATTAAAAAATAAATAAAAGTAAGTTTTTAATTTTTTTATTTGAATTTTATTTTTTATAATAATTTTATTCAATATATTTTAATCATGATTATAATATATAATATATATTTATTTTTTATTATTATTTGTTAATTTTATTTTTTAAAATATTGATTCCTACACACATGAAAATGAAAAAACCTTCCATTTATTATGGAATGGTTAATCCCATGGAGATGAGTTTTAACATTCCCATTAAAATGGTCATTCCTTTCCCAAACCAATCATGGGATAAGGAATGAGTAAGGAAATGATCATTTTATTCTCATGTCATTCTTTCCGACAAATCATGCCATTAAGCGTATACAATACATGTTAAACTACTCCTCCATTTGTGTACTATTATTTCGTTGTCATAAACGACACATCCAGCCCTACCCATGCGTAGTATCCCCACAAAAGATTTCGTCGTTGGATTGCACACAATCACACATATCTGTACAGGTGTGTATAGATGTATAAATCTGGCGGCTCAATCCACATGTTTCGACTTTCGAAGCTACACATGTGGACACCACAAGCAAAATGCACGAGCAACTAACGAATTTCACACTTAAACAACCTAGTTTCATTTGTTAATGTGATTAATAAGATACTCGATACTTGATGAATATAATCAGACCAGACAGCAGCAGATCGTTGACACCAAAAGTTAATATATTAAAAAAAAACAGTGGGAAACAGATTATAGGCTGATATGAAGTTATGAACACATTATCTTCGTACACAACATGCATACAAACTGCAGGATGTATATACAACCCAGTCAACCATACTCCCAACACACATTCAACACGATACAAATTGATTAAAAGAAATATTAAAGTTCACCAAATTTTTATTATTTTCCAGCTGGGAACTTATATCCCTCTTTTAACACCACATAAGCTTAAAAGAGAAAATACGACGAACCAAGAACAGACGAATGATCTTTACCCAGGTTACTCCCACGGAGACACTCCAAATCCATCACATGAGAATGATCCACAAAGAGATTTACCTAATTCACAAACAAAATAGAATTTTAATTTTTTTGAAGTAAAATAAAGTCACATAACAAAAGGGACAGAAAAAAGATAAGCCTTTACCCTAGGACCATATTGTTTGATGAACCACTCGGAAGTTTTTGGATTTGATGCCTCAAACATTGTCTTCTCGAGACCTAAACGACCCACGACTTTGGCTATAATATCGGCCCTCATAGAGTCGGCTTGCCTACAGACATCGTCAGCATCAATCATTATCATGTCTGCTCCAGCTTCGAGGCATCTCTCAGCTCTTCTAATCAGAAGATCAACATCCTCAACAAGCTCTGCAACATAGGCAAAACAAAATTAAAACCTTCGGTATATCATTACAGATTTTTTTTTTCTTTTCCTTTTATCTTTTTTAAATTTTTAACTTCATCCCATGGAAAAATGAAGCTCACCTGAAGACCGGGGTTTTGGGACCACGTAAGATCCAAACACTCGATCACTTTTCACTGGTATATCTGATTTATTGAATTTGACAGCAAATAAAGGCTTAGCTCTAAGACCCCTATTCTTAACCAGCCTCACATATCTCAACAGAACATCCTCAGGGATACCGAGCAAACTGGCATCTATCTCAATAGTGTCGAACCCCAATTTCTTACATTCCTACAAGAAATCATAAAAACAAAATGTTTGCTTTAGAAAAAAAAAAAAAAGATCATTATGTACATTGCAAATGGAGTTGGAAGAGTCATTGTTGACAATTTTTCTGGCATAATGCTAATAATGGACTAGATCAAAATGGCTCAATTAAATTCTAGTGCTTCTTCTATTAGTAAAGTTTCTAGAAAAGAAAAAAATATATCAAAAGGCGCAATGCACCTTGGGTCGCTACGGAAACAGTCTCCTTGTATAATTACAAGGGTAAGGTCTACGTACAATTGACCCCCCAGACCCCAACCTGTTGGGAATATACTGGGTATGTTGTTGTTATTGTTGTTGTAGAAAAAAAAAGATCATTAACAAAGTGTGAGAATAATTTGGTTCTCTTCCCACCTCAATATAGTCTTTAAAAGCAGAAGGGCCTTTACGAAGTAAGTGCTCGGCCCAGCCACCAGTGCTAACATACACATTATGCTTATGTGCCATTTTAATTACTTCCTCAATGTAGCTTTTGGGCATCAAGCTGTGAGAACCTCCGGAAAATTTCAACCCATCAACAAACTGTCCCATAGAATCGAACACTTCCTGCACAATTTATGTCAATAAGAACATTTGAAACAGACAGCCCACAAATCGAAGCTGCACCACTAAGCTGATTAATTTTCACTCATCTTTCTGTAATAGCTACTTTAAGCTGATGGCAGGCAATTATAAAAAAAAAAAAAATGAAGAAACAAACTTACAAATCTAGCTATAGAAGTTCAATACGCTGCAAGAAAATACCTTGCAGTGGCTTATGTTACAGCAAAAGAAAAGATAGAACAAAAAAGAGAAGAACCCATGACGCAAAATGCAATCTTTAGAAGGACGAAAGCTAATCCCCAATTAACCCAACATCATAAATAAAGGAGAAAGGTAGAAAAATACGGATACCTGAAGAAGATTCTGGGAGAAAAGGGTATAATGAGGTCCTCTCATCTCGGTGACGCCGAAGCTCCTGGGCTTCTCCGGACGATCCTCGTCTTCAAAGAAACTCTTCCATCGGTAAGCTGCCATTTTTCTTCTTTTGATTCTCAGAGAGAAATTTTATTGAGCTGAGGAAGAAATGATATGCACGAGCAGTCGAGCATGAAAGCAATTGGATAAGGAACAATTCAGAGTTGTAAAGAAAAATCAAGAATGAACATAAATGGGAAAGCTTGAGTGCCTTCTGGAAGCATCCGTGCTCTGTTTTTGGAATGCGCTCCTTTTTTTTTTCTAATGAAAATTGTAATTTTTTTATTTATTTATTTATTTATTTTTTCTTCGACGAGGCAACCTGACGTTGGTCACCAGAAAATTGTGGTGTATAAACGCAAATCTCCTCTATCAATGAGATAGCTCGTATAAGATGCTAACTCGAAACTTATAGAGAGAAAATTTCTAATTATAAATTTGGGGAGATGTACGGAATCATTTCGTCGAGGTTTGTAACCAGACCGTAGCATTTCTCGTAAATCTTGGATTCCTCTAGAATTTCAAGAGGGTAGGTCTAGTTATCGGATTCCTTGGTGTCAGTTGACATTAACTCTATACTCTTTTCGAGTTTTCTATTTATATAAGTGTTTGTCGTTTGAAAAAAAAATAAATCCAAAATTAATTTAATCTAACTTAATTCTCTTTAATCTTATCAATATAGTTAAATAATATTATTATTACACACTTTTCAACAAAATTACTATTAATCAATTCACATTTTTTACACTCATAATCATTATTTTACTAATTTAACCTTAATCATTACATTTAACTCATATTCATCCTCATACTCAAAACTAAATCCAAATTTCCACTCAATCAAACTTTTTCAATCTAACTCTTTTAATCTAATAAAAACAAAAACACCGGAATTTTTCATATTCAATCAAACCATGGGGTATTGAAAGTCACAACAAATAAAAGTGATAAATAAATTAAAAATTAATGACATTTAAAATTTTTTTAAAATCTCAAATAAATATATCGTGTCTTTTTATAACTTTTTATAATCTAAAATTTATCTCATACTTTCTAAGACTTCTTAATTAAAATTTTAAACTGGTACATCATAAAATATATCAAGATTCTTGAAATCTCAAAAAATATTTTTAAGGAAATGAATAAAACCCAAATCATGAATAATGGATATTGAAGGTAAGTTCGAATTTTAACGAATTATTTGATTTACTTTATGTTACTTGGACCAAATTTAATTCAATATCTTCTAATAAGATGATATTTTCGATATCATAATCATGTTTCTTGATTCAACGTTAACGTCACAGTTTTACACATATCACTTTATACACATATCATAGTTATTCAGTGGATTTTGATCGAAAATATGAACAATATTTATTTATAAGATTAATTAAAAAAAAAAAAAAGTTGAGTAGAATCCCAGAGATTTAAACCTTCCGTTCCAAAGCCAAATATTCCTCAAAATCAGTATCAAATCAGAAGTCCTGCGATCTCCACACTCTCCTCACCCATCATTCATCATGATCATGCTCGCTCTCCTCTATTAACAGTATTATTACTTTTCTGCCTATGTTATTTGATTCTTACTTCTTACTATGTGTTTGTCCGTTTATTCCCTTTAACTTATTCTCTGTTTATTTGTTTTCCTTATGATAATATGTCTGACACTCCCAAAATTTGCATCAGCCATTTAGATCACTTTTGTACTTTTTTCATGTTTATGCATTTGCCAATCAACAGCTTGAAAAACTCGACTGGCGATGGCAAACAAGGCACCCAACTCGCCCGACCCGGGCCCACAGACCCCAAAACCCGACCCGCCGGCCCCTCTCTTCCCGCCAGGTGTCACCGTCGAGATCCTGAGCCGCTTGCCCATAAAGGACGCAGCCCGTCTCCAGCTCGTCTCCAAGCACTGGCAGTCCCTCATCCAAAACCACTACTTCATGAACCGGCACATGGCCCACACCCGGTTCACCTACCACTGGTTCAACATCCAGCCCACCCAGGCCCAGGCCCAAACGGCCCGCGAAACGTACTTGTTAACAGCCGGCCTCGACGGCCTTCTCATCTTGAAGAACACCACCAAGAACATTCACTACCTCTGGAACCCAGCCACTAAACGGGCCCTCGAGCTGCCCAGCCCGCACGAGGGCAGCTACGGGCTCTCCCTCGCCTTCGTTCGGGCCACCCAAAGCTACAGGGTCGTCTCGTTTTACCTCGACCCGAAAACGGGCTTTGACGGGTGCGAGATTCTCACCCCCGGCCTGCCCGGCCCGTGGAAACCTCTAAATGTCCCGGGAGCCCTTCGGAAGCGTGAGAGAATCTCGGTTATCGTGTCGGGAGAGGCCGTGCATTGCGTTTTCTTCAATCGGGCCAGGCCCGAAACCCTAATTTCACTCAACCTGGAGACAGAGAAGTTTTCTATTAGCTGTTTTGGGAAATTGGGCCGGCCCGATACGAGGTGGAGGAACTATTGGGATATGGACTGGGCCGGGAAGCTTGCGATTGCAGATGTTGTGGGGCCCAATTTGGAGGTGATGGAGCTGACGGATTACGAGAGGGGGATTTGGTGTCGGGAGAAGAGGATTGTTGGGCTCCCGTTTTTTAAGGAAGGGAATAATGACGAGTTTGTCCCGTTGTTTGCGAGGGAAGGGAAGATATGGTTTTGGATGAAGGGAAGCAAAATATTCACGTATGATATGGAGACGGGCGAGATGAAGGATGTTCGGGAGGCGCCGAATTTGGCTGCCTCGACCAAAGTTTACCCTTACAAGCCGAGCTTGATCGGTTTTCAAGGCATGGTACCGGACACAATGCTCGAGAGGTATAGGGCTCGTCTCATGTTGTGTTAGCCGTTAGCCGTTATGACTTTATGTTTGTTTGCAGACGTTAATTTTCCAAGTCGTTATTGTTCGTTATTCCTTTGATTTCATTCTACGATTTCGGATTGCATTTCAATAAAGTTTCATCGAAGTTGTTTCGGAAAGTTTCAAAAGTCGAAACAGCAAGCAAACTCACATGCATAGACTCTTGTGTGGGAAACTTTCAACACAGACTGAAAATTTTCAAATGAATCGGGGTTTTTTTCTTTAAACAAAAGAACAACAGAAAACTGTTTGAACAAATTTCCATGTTGTGAAAGAGAACAACAAAAACTTACACACCATTTGTTCAAACATCTTTCTAACCAAGCTTGGACAAGACATCATTCAGAGCCGACACTGTTTCAGCGTAGTATTTTTCGGCCTCTTGGCTGCTCTTGATCTTCGCGGCATGGTCGAGCTGATAAAAATAGTTAAAAAAGAATTACTCGTTAGTTCTCATATAAAAAAATAGAAAAGGAATCAAACTCTACAACGATCGCCTTAGATTTAAGACAAGCAAACTTCAAGAGCTCCTCTGCAAATTTCGAACCTGGCGCCAATCATTTCGTAAATTACCCCAAACCTCATTTTTCGTAACTCTACCAAATGCAAACATAAATGGAAATATTCACTTATTAGCCACTGACATTGCTGATTGTCTGGAAGAGCTTAGCAGACAAGTCCTTGAGGGCTTTCTTCTCCTCTTTGGGCTTAGCCGAAATAACGGTGTTGAGGTCGTAACGAAGGTACTCAGCCCTCAAACGAAGGTCGTTTTGGACATAAGGCCAGGCCTTCTTATCAATTTGGGCCTTCACGGCAAATATCTCCTTAGCGGACTCCTTGGCCCGAGCAGCAGCCTCAGCTGGTGTCTTTGGCTGAAGGTAAAACCGATCCTTGAGGGGTAGATTAAAGTCTCTCGCCTCATCCGAGTTCAAAGTTCCAGCTGTTAATTGGTCATGCATTATACATTACACTTATCACGAATTAATTATATAACGAATCACGAAAAACCTTCAACGAACTTCCATAATCTCGAAAACTGTAATTGCAAAAATTGAATCAGTCCTGTATTTGGATCAGAATATGAGCAATCATGTAGGATTGAAGCCACATTATTCATATTTTATAGCAGTGTGAAAAGATAATTTAAGCAACTACAAAAAATAAATAGCAAAAATTAAATTGTAGGTCTTCTATTTGCTTGGTCGAACTATTAAACCAATACATACATTTTTATTTTTATTTTTTCACAAATATGCATATTTCAATTAAAACAGTTATTTTAGAAAGCAAAGTAAGCAGAGTGTAACATTTAATAATATAATAAACATCTAACCATTAATTGTGTAATACAAGAGTTCGTGAAAATAAAATAGTACTACTTACGCAGTCCACCGGAGGGTGGGGGCGGCGGTCCAATCTTGATCGGCTTGGCTTCAGCCAGCACGGCTTGAACAAAGGAAACAGATGCAATCCCGGAAGCAACAAGCCCCAGCATAGCTCGGCGTGACGGCTCGGTCTCGGCTGAGCTCGGCTGCTGTTGGGCTCGAACCCTAAGCCCTAGCCTGGACAGGCAGATTCTGGCGGCGTTGGTTCTGCTCAAGCGGCTCGATCGGAGGCTGCCGTCGAGGACGGGTTGAGAAGAGCCGCGCTGCAGGCAACCCATTGATGCCATGGCTGTTGAGCTGATCTTTCTTTCTTTGTTTTTCGCTTTCTTTTTCGATCAAAATCAGAAAAATTGTTGGAGATTCCGAGATTGAAATAAGGGAAATTCAGGATAAGTGTTTCAAGCCATCGTGTGATGTAGAAAACGCCTTATCCGACTTTGAAAACGCTCTCAGCCAATCAACTGCGGGAGTCTTGACAGGTGTGATTAGGTTCCATTCTGGCCAATAAAATCGAGACACGTGGATAGAATACAAGAACATGCAGATGAACCATTATATGCACGATGCACCAATAAATGAGATTTAAATGAAGAGAAATGCTATGGAACCAATAGTTGGCTCCTTTATGGAGCCAACCACCAATGTTATAATGTCACGCAGGTAATGTAAAATTATTTATTTTTTCACATGGTGGTTGGCTCCATAAAGGAGTCAACCATTGGCTTCATAGTATTTCTGTTTAAACGAATCATAAAGGTCTATCCAAATTATTTAAAAGCTCGTTATACTTTTGATTAATGGTTTCTTTATGAAATAATTTTTTTTTTATATATAATATTTGATGAGCCGGCGACTTGGTTCTGGGTTGACCCATCTAATTATGAGCTTCGATCTACATGAATTGCTGAAGATGACCTGTCGAGAGAGTCTTCCGGCATTAGCTCTCTGACGCTCAAGTTAGTACATGAAAAAAGATGATAAATGCTCTGTAGAGTAGATAAAGTATAGAAAGAATGTAGGCTCCGTTTGTTTTGAGGGATTTGAGATTCCCTGATTTCAAAATTTTTGAAATATAATTTTTTTTACTTGCACACTCATTGAATGGATGTGTTGAAAATATTATAAATAAATTGTCTAACTCTCACCGATAGTGTTGACTCGCGGTGATGATGAACCTAAATGATCGCGGACGGCGTGGTCGTCAACGGTGATAAACAGTGAATTTCAAATGAATAGGTTTGAGGAGTCATTTCAAATCCTTCAAAATAATGACTAAAAAATATTTAGCATGACTTTGAAATCCTCCAATTTCCATTATCATCCCAACATGCATGAACTTTTGAACTTGTAAATTTGAAATCTATGGATTTCAAACCCCTCAAAACAAACGGAGCTGTAGGGTATTTCAGGTGTTCCTCAACCCCTTTTTATAGGAAGTACCTACTGCCTGGATTGCCCGAGTTGCCCTGTTCGCCTGCCCGAGTTTCTCGCTGTTAGACGGTCCAGCTTCCCAGGGTTGATCTTATCTACTTAGTGTTCATTCTCATCCTAATCACATTCTAGTCATCATTAGATTACTTCTTATCACCTGTATATCATTAGGTCGTCATGACTCTCTACAAGTCGTCAAGTCGAGCTGGTTCATTGGACTCACTTTAGGTCGTCTGAAGGGCATGTAGCTCATCTGAGTGCTTTTAACCATTCCAATGCCTCCAGGTCGTTTGTGTACTTCTCGTCGTCCGGTCTCCTCTAGACGGCCTTCGGGTTGTCTTTATAAGAAATAGGCCGCTCAACCGCTCGGTCGACCCATTCATACTTGTTATTATTCCAGTTAAACCAGTTATGAATCTCGTCTGCTATGCCTCTGCAGCGGAGGTTGATGGTTTCCGAACTTATCGCGAGCTGCCCAAAGACTGGGAGTTACGAGTCCCTCGCCCTACAAACACTTATTCCATCCCTCCTGAGAGCTTTTACCATTTTTTTCGTCGACCAAGTTCTTTTTGGTGTTCGCTTTCCTATTCGCTATGAGTTAATAACCCTTAGTAACTTGTACAGTGTTTATATTAGCCAGGTTTCTCCCAATGCTATTAACATCATAGTTTCTTTTATTATTATATTCAAAATAAAACTCTATGAGTTTTCTCCTGAGTTGTTCTTTTATTGTTATGGTTGTAGTTTCAAAAAGTCACCCACTACCTCGAAGCTCGTAGTGGAGCCAAATTCTTTGAAGACTTGTCGTCTAACGTCATGTCTTGAAAAACCAAATTATTTTTCGTGCGATCTCCCTCTAGTTACTATTGTTTTACTAACTCTTGGATAACCGAAAAAGTTTTCCAAAGAAATAAACCACAATCTGTTCAGCTCGCGAAAATGGTTTCTTCTTTAAATAAGATTACGTGGAGTGCCCGATAGATCACTGGCGACTCGACATTGTGGCATCAGTGTGGGCTGGCCAATAAAAATGATGTTCCATTTGTTTTGGACGTTGGTAGGTCGTTCGCCCGTACAACTTATTTGCTTGGCTTTATACTTATTTATGTCGTTCTGACACTTATAAATTTTGCAGATAGGTATCCCAAGAGGTTCGAGGTGAAAAATAAATTGCCAACAGGGGAGACATCTGTGATCAAATCTCCTCAACTGTTCGTCTTTACTGTGACGGTCGACCCCGCACTTGGGGGATTCTAAGGTCGAGAAGACCGCGACCACCGAGGTTGTGACAGAGGGGTCTGACCTCGCAACGAAGTCATCAGCTTGACAGGGATTTGGGGGAGCTCTGGCTCGAAAAAGAGAGCTCCCGAGCCTCATACAAAGACGAAGTTCTTCCTAGACCCCAAACATTCTCAGGAGAAAGAGGCTGACAACTAACAGACTAATGCCGAGTGCCCCGCCTTGACAACGAAGCATAGCTTGGTCGTAAGACGTTTCACCTTATCACCTATGAGCTATCGGTCATAAGTTCAAGTTACCGAGGAAGAACAGTGAGAACACTATTACTT